>CANXYC010166795.1:0-59316 GCA_948193065.1 Aleurites moluccanus | reverse complement strand
GTATTCACTCTCATTTTAAGCAAAATAAGCCCTAACATGCATCCCTAAGATCAAATAGGTATCAATACACTAAAACACATGATTATGATGAAGGAAAATGTCATATAAGTCACTAGACTTATTTAATTCATCCAATTAAGTTCTTATTCCTATTTTCAATTTAATCCCCCTATTAATTAATTTACCACATTCGGCCACTCTAATTATTTTTCCTATTTAATTAATTTAATTTAATTTAATTTTTTTTTTCATTCTAGCAATCAATTAACAATTAAATATACATCAAACAAATCATATAGCATATAAACAATCAATCAAATATAAACACTTCCTAATTCCAACTAGGGTTTAGGTGCTAGGGTTAGGATTTCACCTAGGATGTTACATTTGCTTTGTTTGCCATTTGGTGAATTGGGTTTCTTTCATTTGATCTTCAAAATGAAGGTCTCTGTAATTTCACGCAGTGGTAGAGAGCTCATCAAAGGAGGCCTTGCGCTCAATGATTCAGTACTCTCTCTCTTTTTCTATCTCTAGACTTGTAATTTCTTTATCAGTAAGTTGCCAAGATAAGGGGGATTTTCTTAGTGTATTATTTGACTCCGTATTGGAAGAGCAAGTAATAAAAAGAAAAAGAGAAGTGAGATTTGAGGTTTTTTGATTCTTGTGTATTTCCAATTGTAATTGTTTTGTCTTTTGGGGGTGTTTTGTAGGTAACTGTGACTGATCTGCAGGAGGCAATTCATAAGCGAAGTAAGTGCTGCATGTACTTCACTGTTTTACTTTAAGGTTTATTTCAATGTCTGGAACTTTAGTATTGATTTTATGAAAATTCATAGAATGGAAAATCATGCAAAAGTATTCAATTGGCTAGAATTTTCTTTTCTTTGATCTTATTTCCTAGATATTCCTGTTTTCTTGTATGTAGATAAGCTGTTTCTTTTCTTTAATTCTCTTATATTATTCCTTTGTTGCAGTTCCCTTTTTTCTCTTTATAATTAGCAAGCCTCTTCTTTTTGCTTCATGCTAGTTTTAGAGCTTATGGTGTTGCATGTGTGGCATATTTATACCATTTTTAATTTTACTTGGGAAATATGAATATACTGGTTTAAACAACAAGAGATCTCTGCAGAATATTTACTTCTTTTATTCTCAATAAATCCTCATCAATATGCATATGACAATCTGGCACTCTGGCTGAATTTCATATATTTTTGTTAGAAGTTTTATGTAAGGGGTTTGGTTCTCTATAATGGCAACGAGTCAAGTTATTGTTATTTTTGCAATGTAGGTTCAGTGCTCACTTTTATTAACTGAAGGATCATATCACTTTGAAATTCAATTGAACGGTTTCTTTATATGAGTTTTAATTGATTTTGATTTGATATGTCATGCGTACTAAGAGCAAACTCATAAAGGATCATAAATTGTAGTTTATTTGCTTATTTTTATAGTGAGTTAGGTGGAGACCTGAAAAGAATGAGGTTATCTCCTGAATTTTGTTAGCAGATTTAGAGCTTGAGTGTCTTTAGTTTATCATTTTGGATTTCTTGGTTCTTTTTAAGTTTTTCTTTGAAACCCCATTTCCCAACCCAAGGAAAGATATGCAATTAATTAGTGTCTACTGTCTATGCATAATTTTAAGCATTATGTCTTATTTTAATAACCTGATTTACTGCTGACGTCAACAGCCCAAAAAATTTTACCCTTCAAGATAGCGGCTGATCCTTCCTCTTCCACCGGGATCAAAGGAGAGACCTGTTGTTCTTAATTACAAGAAGAGTCTTAAAGATGACTATGATGGGAATTCAGACAAAATAATTGTAGTTTTCAAGGACCTAGGTCCACAAGTTTCCTATCACACCCTTTTTTTCTGGGAGTACTTGGGTCCTTTGCTCCTTTATCCTGTCTTTTACTTCTTTCCTGTTTACAAGTACTTTGGCTATGACGGTGAACTTGTCATCCACCCTGTTCAGACATATGCTTTATTCTACTGGTGCTTCCACTACTTCAAACGTATCATGGAAACATTTTTTGTGCACCGATTTAGCCATGCAACTTCACCTCTGTCCAATGTGTTCCGTAATTGTGCTTATTATTGGACCTTTGGTTGCTACATTGCTTACTATGTGAACCACCCACTTTACACTCCTGTTAGTGATCTTCAAATGAAGGCTGGGTTTGGCTTTGGTTTGATTTGTCAAGTCGCGAACTTCTTTTGCCACATCTTGCTAAAAAATCTTCGCAGTCCAGATGGGAGTGGAGGGTATCAAGTCCCACTTGGGTTTCTCTTTAATCTTGTGATGTGTGCGAATTACACAACAGAGATTTATCAATGGTTGGGTTTCAACATTGCAACGCAGACTATTGTTGGCTATGTCTTTCTTGTGGTTACTGTTTTAATCATGACCAATTGGGCCCTTGCAAAGCACCAGCGATTGAAGAAGGTAAACTTCTGTGCCTTTTCGGCTAGTTTATATTATTGTGTATCCTACACAAAAAGTTTAGAAACCATGGACCTCGATTTAAAAATAGGTTTTTGTATTTTTGAAGTTTGATTTGTGAACCATGTGACCCTATGGCCTATGATATGCTTGATTGGTTGCCTTAGATGATGTCAATATCATGGGATGGAGTGTCGAATTTGTTATTATGGAATAGCACCTTTAGATGCCAGCAAATGCACTTACACATCGATGTTTATGTGCATGATTTTTCCTAGCACAGATTTGTTTCATCAAGATAAAGCATTCACTAATTACCAGATCTTTTTAATCTGATCCGTAATCAGAAAAAGAAAAAAGTCCCCTGGCAATTACATTGCCTACACAATTATGGGGGACAATGAGGGTGCCAGAAGGCAAATGATCCATCAAGTTAATATATGTATATTTCTACCAAAAAAATGAGTAGCATTCACTTATTATCTGCTTGGACTTCTAAACACCTTGCTATGCATAGCAATGGTTGACAAATATGTTTTGGACGGAAGTTGAAAATATAAGTTCATAATAATAAAATGCAAGGCTTTCTTTCATTCCTATTTTTGCTGTTACTTTTATGTTTCTTAACAGCTATTTCTCTTCTACAGTTTTTTTATGGGAAGGATGAAAGATCCAAATATCCACACCGATGGGTTATACTGCCTCCATTCCTGTAGATATGATCAGCCATTCCACCACTCATTTGCTTCTTTGGCACTTATTTTTAGCAACATCTTGAGTTCCAGATTGTGGTTACAAAGTGGTCATACTTTCACCAAATTACTTGAACTTCTTAGTCTCTTCTTTGTAGAATGGAAATTAGAGGAGAATCTCGCGAAGCATTATCTTCTATTAGAACTCTCTCTTTTCTGTTAAATTATATGCGGGGTTTTCTGAATCTTAAATTTGTTGAAAGTTGAAGCATTTCTTGGTTTCTTTCTTTTTCATTCTTTAGAATTTGTTAGGACTGACAATTTGTGTGGTGCAGTCTTGTTATAATATTAGTATAAAATTATTTTATACACTAAATTAATGAGTGATGAGATATTTTAATTAATATGATTCTTTTGTTTATTTTTTGCTCAATAAAAAGACGTATCTTTTTTTGCTTGATATGTTCTTATCTCATTTTATTAGTATATACATTCAGTGTAAACAATAATTTTTTTGTATTAAGATTCTTTAATTCTAACCCTTATATGTTTATTGTAAGTGTATAAATATATCGAAATTAAATTTTATTAAGACATAACACAAATAATTATTTTATTATAAAGTTGAATATATTAATATGTTTAATCTTAATATATATAATTAATTTATACCAAAATAAGAGGGAATTAGTGAGTTTTAATTCTAAAATATAAAACATTATTTAAAAAAAAATATACCATATAAATTAAATTAAACTTAATTAATCTAAAAGTTTTCTTATAAATCTATATTTATATGTTATTTATATAAATTAGTTATTATAAGTACATTTTAAAAAAAAATTACAATATAATGTAAATGACTTTTAAAAATTTTAAATTTATCATATATTATATATTTCACATATAAATACATTATTAAATGGATTATAACCTGTCATTATAAACTATGCACGTTAATTCATTTGTATCTTAATTTTTGATATCTTATAAATGGATCAACCTGTTTATGACTCAAATCCATTTATACTCGTTGCAAACTCATTAACTATGTGTTAAAAATTATCAGCCCTTGTATATGTCATGGTCTTGCATGATGCAATGGCTAAAAGATCTTCAACTTGCAATTGCAAATTTAGCTTGCTTGCAAATTGAAGGTCCGTGATGGTAATTGTTATATTATCCAATTTAACATTCTTCATCATGTAGATTGGATTCTCTTCCTTTATTTTATATTTTTTTTATGTGTCACATCGTCTATTTTTTAAAATATTTTAATAGTTAATATCTTTTTATTAGTAATATAGTGCATAAGAAAAAGCATGAGACATATAATGAACAGATGATCCAGACTATCCATTATGAAACAGAAACTACTTAATTCATAACTTTTCTTCTTGTTTGCAACTTTGAGAGAATGAATGAATGATATCTGGACGATTAGACTTGGCAAATAGGCAGGTTAGGCCCAAATAGGTAGTGGTAAAATGGTTTAGATTAAAAACGGGCCTGACTAAAAATATCCGATTTTTTTTGGGCCAAAATTTAGAAGCCCAAAATTAACGAGGTGGGCGGGTTGGACGGGCTGCAAATTTTTTTTTTTTATTTTCTCTCAAATAAACATAATTAAAAATTATAAACATATTATCTAAAATAAAAATTATAAACATATAAATATATGTCATAAAATATGACCTCAACAAAAAAAAAAAAAAACAAAAAACCAAAACTTTATTTGCATAAATTAAATCATCACGAAACAACTATTGGCATAAAATAAATATAAAAAATAAAATAAGCACTCATGTACCACAATCACACAAATATGAAATATATTGAGACTTCTAGCAAGTAGAAAATAAAAGATTACTTTAAGTACAAACAATGCATAATAACTAATAAGTTTAAAATACTACGAAAATAATTCATAAATATTCATAATAATGAAAATTAGTTATTTTTTAGTATGTTTTCTTTCACCACTAGCAACATGAGGTATAACTTGAACAAAATATAAGTTCAATCTTGAGAATATAATCTACGTAAATTAAAATAAAAAAAGAATTAACACATGAATAATATGACTTAATCTATAAGAGGAATCAAGGAAAAAAAAAAAGAATATAAACGTCGGTCTCGTTAGAACTTTTTAATTCTTAATTAGCAATTAGGGATACCACAAGTTGATCATCGGTTGGTTCTACACCTGCATTAATTAAAATAACATTAAGTACAAAAACAAATTGATGCATATCATATAAAATATTTATATCCAAATAAAAATTAAACCTTGAATCTCATAGCCAAACAACTAATTACGTCCAAAAATTAATGTTTCAGCATTTTCCGATAAAAGTGAACTACACTATTTTGTGAGAACTTTGGCTCCTATGCTAAAAGCTGATTCCAAAGCAATTGTAGTAATTGGAATGGTCAAGATGTCACATGCCATTTTAGGAAGTATTGGGTACCTAAAATAATATTTTTTTCAATGAGAAGTAATACATATAAAAACCCTAAATATTAAATAAAAAATTAAATTCTTGATAGTTGTAATATATATGAGATAGTTTTTTCCACTCACAAAGAATATCTAATTGCACATTAGATGTAGTATGAACTTTTTTCTACTCCAAATATTGTTTAGTATGAACTTTTTTCTACTCCAAATATTGTTTCAATTTAGACCTTGTTGAGAAACTATCATAATTCTCTCTTTCAAACTCCTCTATAAAAATACAAAAAATAAAAATAAAACTTTATATATTAAAAAATATCATACCAATTATAGTTGTTGTAATGGTGGTAACATTAAAAATAACAATAACAATAATTATATAATAAAAATAACTTACATCAATCTCATCATCAATGTGTTGAATGTTAATAATAGGCACGGTTTGACTATTTTCACAAACTTGAAATTCTGGTGAATCATTCTTTGTATTTCCGACAACATATTCTACAAAAAGCTTTTTCATTGCACTTACTATTTTTTCCACTTTTCTATTGACAGCACTGTAATCCAATTCAACTTTTTTTAAATTAAACTTCACAAATTGCAACTTATAATGCGGATCAAGAACAATAGTCATAAATAAGATAATGTTATATTCATCCCAATATTTTTCAAACTTTGGCATCATTTTTCTCGCCCTATTTCTAATAGCCTCGAGATCACAAAATATATTATCCTGCAAAAGTTGATGTATCTTGCACACATTTTGAAAATATAAATTTGTCGTCGGATACTTTGAACTTGAGAAAAGATTTGTGATATTCCAAAATGATTTAAAAAAGGTTGCAATAGCTTATGCTAGATCCCACTCCTCATGTGAAGGACAAGATGTATAACCAAACTCAATCATAGAAAATTGAAAAAATACATCATGGTATTGAAGTGTAAATTCAAGCATATTCCATGTGGAATTCCATCTAGTCACACAATCTAATAGCAAACCCTATTCAACTGAAATATGTAATTGCTCACAACAAGAGATAAATTTTCTCTTTCGACCTTCGGAACCCTTAATGTATTTAACACTTTCCCTTATCTTACTAAGAGCTTTATTAGCAATTTTTAATCCATCCTACACAATGAGATTTAATATATGCGTAGAACAACGAACATGAAAAAACTGTCCATTAGAAAGTAGATTTCCTACTCAAATAAGCTTTTAAATAATTTTACATATTATCATTATTTGATGCATTATCCAATGTGATAGAAAAAATCTTCTTTTCAATTCCCCAATCCTCTAGAAATCCAAAAACTTTCTCCGATATAGCCATTGCACTGTATGGCGGGAGAAAATGATAAAAATTTATTATTTTACTATGCAACACACAATCATGATCAACAAAATGAGCAGTTAAACAAATATAACATTCACTAGTGTTAGAAGTCACACATATGAAGTTAAACATATCCTTTCGTGAATTTTCTCAAACACACGCTTTAGTTGCATTTTCTCAAGCTTATAAATTTTGATGTAGTTAGTTTTAGCAGTATTTCTTATATATGATTCCACATCCATATTTAAATATGAGTGTACTTCTCTAAGGCTTCCGTGCTCAATAAAACAAAAAGAATAATTATGCATCATTATCGTGTCTGCCATTTTTTGCCTATAAATTTCTTGACTAAATTTATTAGTATGCAATTTTCCTTTTTGATCTAAAAGCATTTGGTTCACACTTTTGTTATTTAACCCAGGATATTGATTTTTATGTGTATTCAAGTTTCTAGTTCCATGAGAACAACTACCATCTCCAATAGCATAATTTTTATTATAATTACGACAATATGCTCTTAATTTTTTGGTCACTGGATCAATTTTTTTCTCAAATAGTTCCCAGATATTACCTTCCTTTTTTCGTTTTGAACGAGAACTCTTGCCTTGTTGTTTTCTTCCCTCTTCGTCTTCAACCAAATCAATAGTTTGTTGTTCCATATTATCTGTAAAAATATACATATGATTCATGAAAATATAGTTAACCGAATTTCAATTATTTAAAATAAAAAAAGACAACGCCTATTTCAATTATAGTAGGTTAAGTAGCTGCCTATCTTAATTAAACAAGCTCACCAGTGACAATAAAATTTTAAATACTTCTTGGCTAGTGGAAATTCCTAGTTTTAACTTTTTGTTATTCTCTAATCAATGTCCACCACAAAGTTTATTTGATATTATATTATTTAGTTTTCCTAGTTTAGACTAAAAATTAAAGCAGTAGTGGCTGGTAGGCCATATTGATTGAAAATGGTGGGTGATTAACAAATAACTATACATGTCAATATGTGATTGTTTATTTGTAAAGGTGATTAACAAATATTTAAATTCTATGTGCAGGTAAAACCCTGAAATCGCAGCAAATCCTATGAAAATTTCATTCAATAAAATGCAAATTTTGTTTAATTTTTAAACAAGATTCTAATCATCTTATTAAAACCTCTATGAAAATTACATTCAATAAAATTCATAAATTTCATTATAGAAGCGAATAGAAGATTATAAATTAAAAATTAAAATCATTACCTAATTATTAGAACAATCAAGGTGATGGTTGAAAGTTAAAACCGTAGCTCTAAGTCTCTAATTATTAGAATCCTCTCAAAAAAGATACTACAAATATAGAAACAAATCAATATAAATATGTAGAATTATATTTAGATTTAGACTTATTAAAAATTAAAACCAGGCTAGGCTGCCCGTCACTTGGGCCAAAATGAATGGGTTAAAAATGGGTTGGGCAAAGAAGGCCTGATTTTTTTGGGCTCTAAATTAATGGTCCAATATACTTAAAATTTTTGGACGGACTGACCGGGCCGCAGGCTTGGACCACATTTTTCAAGGTCTATGCATGACAGTAAAGGCATTATCTTCTGCCTTGAATGCTCTATTGGGGCTATGTTAATTGGCAATTGAGAGCTACAAGGCTAGCCAACAGGTGAGTGAAAACCTGAGTTAAATTACTCAGGTTCTGGTTAATCTCAGAATCAAGAGGATGTGATGATTTATATTGCCAGGAAGGGCGGTGAGGCAAATAAGTTCGAATTTGTTTCCTTTTGATCATAAAGGTTGCAACTTTATTGATGCATTAACTTTAGCTCTCTATTTTATATATTCAATATGTGTAAATTATATTGCTAAAGCTACGTATGTGATGAAGCAAAATCTCTCCCTGACATTAAACTTAGATATATAAGTATTTATTTTAAAGCTTGCAGGTCCAGTGGATATGATGATTTGATACACAGCAGGTGAAGATCATAGGTTTCCTGACCTGTAACCAATAGTCATCATCATTGCCACTTGACTGGTAACTTTATAAGATTGCAAGCATTCAAGTGGAAGGACTTGAACTATTGAATTGCTCAACAACTACTATGGGCTGGAAACAATAGGAAAAACAAAAAAAAGTTGTTCCAGCTATTTTGGAATAAAAGTGTTAGTGGATATGCAATTTTTCTTATAAATTAAGATTTCGAACTCCATCTATGAATAAATTTATTTTAAAATGATATCTTTTTTTTTTTTAAAACATGTAACAAATTGAGATTTGACATTTCATATATAAATAAATTTAATTTAAAATGATATTTTATTATATTAAAATATTTTTACGAAATATATTATTATTAAGACTGAGATATTTTTTTAAAAAAATATATATTATAATGAAGATTATTTTTTACAACACAAAAGTACCAAATACTAAAAAAATAATATAAAAATCCTTCATTATTTTCATTCCATCATGAAAGGTGGGTTGCTTTTATTTGTTAATTTTAGAGTTCTTTCATTCTTTATTTTGGAAAGAAAAGCTGTTTTTAGCAATGCACAAGTGCAATTCCAACATGATCATCGATTGGGCTATACTAGAGGCAATATATATTTTTTTAGAAGTTTCTACAATATATATTTTTTTTAATATTAATCTGATAAGAAATTTGTTTCCTCTTGTAATTCTTCAAGATTAGTTTATAATACAATTGAAAATGAATAGCCCTTTATGTATACACTTTCAACACAAAATTGTTTGTTCTAAATAATAAGTGATCAAGTTTTCAAAATCCTCTTAAAAGAGAGGAAAAGATTAAGAAAACAAATACTTGTAGTGACATGATTGTGCTATAACCTCTAAAAAATGCTCTTCAAAATAGTTGTATTATTTGAACTAATATTTTGTGTTTTTCATTCTTAATATTTGTTTTTACATCATAAATTATTTACATTTAAAAAGATTTTTTATCTATACTATAAGTAGAATTCCATCTTTAAACTTTTTATTATTGAAAATTTGTTTAATTTAGTGGAAAATCACCCATAAATAATTTGTGATTAACGATAAGCTATAAGTAATTAATGATTAATAATTAACGATTTATTATTAGCAGCTGTAAATAATTATAGAGTGTTTGATAATTCAACGATTTAAATTAGATTTAAATTATAAAATGAAAAATAAAATATTATTTTATATATTATGATAAAATTTAATTATATGCAAATTAATAATTTAATATTACATATTTACATAAAAATATATTAATAAAAATAATTATACATTTTAATTAATTTGTTTCTAATTATGTAAATATATATAGATATTAAAAAATTTAAAAATCAAAATAATAAAATATATTTTTTATTTAGTAATAAGTATTTTCATAATTATATTAAATTTTAGTGGTAATTTTTAATAAAAACTATAATTTCAAAAATTAACAGTTATATTTTAAATTTTAATATCTGATTTTCAAAAGTCAAACCAAATAGACACTAAATTGCATATATAATATGTTGTTTGTTTTTTCTTTGCTACCATTCATGTTTGAGATTATATATTTTTAGTAACTTTACTATAAATTCAACTTCCTTAAGAAAAATAAAAATTTAGAATAATTTTAAAAAAATTAAAAAAGTGAGAGAGGAAAGGGTAAAATGGTCTAAAAAGAGGAAAAATAAAATAAAATGACTGGAAAACCGGAAGGAGCTGGATCCAACAGGCAATAATAACCTCAGATCACATTTAAAGTGAGCCCGTGACGCGTTCTTCTCTGTAAGTTGTGCCCACACAAAAAATATAAAAATAAAAATAAAAAGCTAAAAATCAAACAAAAAACATCCAACGGCTTATATTCCATTTCGCGCTTCCATATAATGACCATTTCAAATTCGCTTTCAAATACTTGTATCTCTCCTTCAGTTGCTCTCTCTTTCTTTGGTTTTCTCTTTAATTAAGGTTCGCATTATCTCTTTTATCTGTAATTACCCATTAATTACTCTCTCTCTCTCTCTGTGTCTCTATCATTTGATTGATATCTTTTTAGCTGCATTTGAATCTGCCTGGAAAGTGTTAATGTTTCTTCATTTTCTATTTCAATCTATGTTGTTCCAATACAAATTTCAAGATTTTTATTTGTTATTTGATTATTTTGAGATATGATGTCTTGTTGGTGGCTGTCGATTCTTAATGGGATCTGTAGTTTAATCCACATTCATATTATATTTGTGTTACTGTTTACCAAATTGATAATTGATTCTTAGAATTTAAAGAAATTAGCTAATGAGAAATTTTGGGTGCAGCAAATTTTATATTTATGATCAAAGAATGTCAATCCCATTAAAAGAAAGATTTAAATTTTCTACAATTATGGCAGTATCTGCTTGATTCTTTATAGTTGCTTCCCAGAACCAAGAAAATTAAAAGAAAGATTCTTTAATATCTTTCAGTGATTCAACAACATGAACATGACAGAATGAATGCTTTCTCGTAGTTTTGATTAATCAATTTTCCTAAGAGATTTTTTTACCTTAATAAGATAATGTTAGTGTCCCATGCTTGATCATAAGGGGAGAAAATGACATGGTATTCTTGTTGGATGTCGTGAAAAGTTATTTTTATATTGACTGCAGTTTGGTGTTTGCAGACAGTAGAAGATGGCTGATGCTGACGATATTCAACCCCTTGTCTGTGACAATGGAACAGGAATGGTCAAGGTGTGTAACTGAACTTTTTCCATGCTGTTGCTTATTGCAAACTAGTGAGTAGTAAGTGGGGCGTGTATTGTCCCCAGCCGGGTTGGTTAAGGCATGAAGCCTGGGACCTCCTCATGTCCCGGCTTCGACATCCACCAATGGTGGGTATTTGTTGAGTTGTGAATATGTGGTGTGATTGTGACTTTATGTTGCAAATGTCCTTAGAAGTTGTTTGTTGTATACTAGTGTGTGAATAGTAAATTCTATCTAGTCACAAAAAAAAGGTGGTGCTACTTACCTCTTAACATTCATATTTTTTTTTTTATATTGCTTTTAGGCTGGGTTTGCTGGAGATGATGCTCCACGTGCTGTGTTTCCCAGTATTGTTGGTCGCCCTCGTCACACTGGTGTGATGGTTGGCATGGGCCAGAAAGATGCTTATGTTGGTGATGAGGCTCAATCCAAGAGAGGTATTTTGACTTTGAAATACCCAATTGAGCATGGTATTGTGAGCAACTGGGATGACATGGAAAAAATCTGGCATCACACATTCTACAATGAGCTTCGTGTTGCCCCAGAAGAGCACCCCGTACTTCTAACTGAGGCTCCTCTGAACCCCAAGGCTAATCGTGAGAAGATGACACAAATCATGTTTGAGACCTTCAACACTCCTGCTATGTATGTGGCAATTCAGGCTGTTCTATCCTTGTATGCCAGTGGTCGTACAACTGGTAAGCAGTTAAATTGTTTCTTGAGTTTATTTAGGATTAAATTTCAAAATTGGGCAATTCAATGTGTAAATAATAATGATTATGTACCAGATAGAATAAATTTTAACATAGGCTGGTACTTTTGAGTTCCTTTGTTAAACAGCTAGTTTGTGTGAAGTGTTCTTCTGAACACAGTATATCATTTCTTTGATATTTTTCAGAGATTTAATTTTTTTTTTTCTCATTAAATGATCATATTCAAGACAGGTATCCTATTTTGATTATTCTGGAATTTGCTATGCAGGTATTGTGATGGACTCTGGTGATGGTGTCAGCCACACAGTACCCATATATGAGGGGTATGCCTTACCACATGCCATCCTTCGTCTTGACCTGGCTGGGCGTGACCTTACAGATCACTTGATGAAGATCCTCACAGAGCGTGGATATTCTTTCACCACCACAGCTGAACGGGAAATTGTGAGGGACATGAAGGAAAAGCTGTCTTATATTGCTCTTGACTACGAGCAGGAGCTAGAGATATCTAAAACCAGCTCTTCAGTTGAGAAGAGCTATGAATTGCCTGATGGTCAGGTCATCACCATTGGTGCTGAGCGCTTCCGTTGCCCAGAGGTCCTCTTCCAACCATCCATGATCGGAATGGAAGCTGCAGGTATCCACGAGACCACTTACAACTCCATCATGAAGTGCGACGTTGATATCAGGAAAGACTTGTACGGCAACATCGTCCTTAGTGGTGGCTCAACCATGTTCACTGGCATTGGTGACAGAATGAGCAAGGAAATCTCTGCACTAGCCCCAAGCAGCATGAAAATCAAGGTGGTTGCTCCACCAGAGAGGAAGTACAGTGTCTGGATTGGTGGCTCCATCTTAGCTTCTCTCAGCACCTTCCAGCAGGTTGGTTCGAACTCATTTATATCATATACAAAAGTTTCTTGCTAGAAGTTGACTTAAAGATTGATTTATTCATAGGAAATTTGCTTGGTTGCTTCTTTGGTTGCAGATGTGGATTTCAAAGGCAGAATACGACGAGTCTGGGCCATCAATTGTGCATCGAAAATGCTTCTAAATGTTTCGAGAATAGGTTCTTCTAATATAAAAAAGTTGGTGTTTTATTTCTTGGAAAGAAGTGGGTAGCTTGCCCCCTTTTTTGTTCAACATTTGTTGCCCTTCTATGTTTATTATGATCTTGGAGTGCTGACTTTAAGAAGGCGAGGAGTTCATTGCCAAAATGATTCAATTCTTTCATTATTAGTACTTCTGAGCATTCTTTTCTACACTGAAAAATGCATTTTGGTCTGCATCCTGATGCCTTGATTGGGGGCATATTGCATAATAATTTTACCATTAAGAGCTGGTTTTGGGTGTGAATCAGAACATGTTCTAACTTACTTGTTACTCTTCCGATTTTAAATAAAAAATGGCAATACCCTAACACTTTGCTTTGGTACGAGGGAAGTGAGATGAAAGGAAAAGAATTGAAATTGACATGTATTTAATCTAAACATGAACTAGATACATACATTTTATACTTTTTTATTTTTTAATTTCATTTCCTCCCACATCTTTTAAAAAATAAAACGGACACCTTATTTTAAGTAATTATGATAAATTATAATTCATAAAATTTAAAGGTTTCGGGTTTGAACTCTTAATTGAAACTGCTAAAATAAAATAACAACATAAATATTAGAGGAATTTTGAAAAATTAGAAAAAAAAAAAAAAAAAACGAAGATAAAAATAAAATAAAAGTGAAAGATAATAAAAGAAATTTATAAAAAAGCATAAATCTAAAGCTGAAAAAATAATGAGCTACAGAAGTAAATCTCCCCCTCTTCCTTTTTTTTATTTGTGTTCAGAATAGTAAAATTTAATTAATAATTTTAACTTTATTTTTAAGTCAATATCTAATAATAAAGTATGGTTTATAATTTTATAAAGAAAAATTCAAAGAATTCAATTTCTAATTCTTCTACATAATTTATATTTGTCCTTCCAAAAGCTAGAGAAAAAAGAAACTAAAGATTGAAAAACCAATATATATAAAAAAAAAAATTAAAAGTAGTATTATTAATTATCATACTATGATATATAAAAGTAATATTTTTTTAAGAGATATTATATATAATATAAATATCAATTATAATCGCGTGAAATATCAAACTGATAATTATATTAAATATTTTAATTTAATATAAAAATAAAATAAATTTGAGAGTTATAATTATCATTAATTATTATATATGGACATATAATAAAATACGAATATAAACATAATAATTATTAAAAAAATCAAAATATAATACACAAAGATTACTTGTGTGTGTATTATAATATATTTATAATTGGATAGGGAAGTTCATTCATTCATATTAGAAAAACAATATCCATTGATGGGTAATATATCTAATGAAATTTTTTATTAATGTAAAAATAAAAGTAATAATCTAAAATCATATATTTTATTACATCATAATAAAATTAATAAAAAATGGTTACTAATAAATTTATTTCCTTATTGTTTTACACTACTTCAATATAATCGCCAACTAATAGAACACATTTAAAATTTAACTCATGAATAATTAAGTTGTACTCTACTTATGTTATGCATTTCTTATAAAATACATAATCTTTTAAAATTTAAATGGAGGGTATTATTAATTACGGTTTTTTTAATAAGTGTCGTTAAGATTTGAAAAGTCAGATAATATTAAATAAATAAATTTAAAAATAAAATAAATAAATAAAAAATAGAAATTATGATCTAATAATTAAAATGATAGTGATTGTAACAAAATATAACTCTATTAATATTTCTTTTTATTTCTCATTCAACTTATTTTTTATATTAATTTATTTATATTTTAATAATATAATTGTTTTATTATTATATTTTATCAGAAATAACCGCTTTTAACGAACACTCGTTAGAAAAATCGAATTAATTATATCAAAATATTACTTATTAAAAACTTGTAATAAATGTTCTTAAGTGTGCCCAATAAATATAAAAAAAAATGTCTTACGAGAATAAAAAGTGTGTCAAATATTTTCCTAGATCACAAATTTTTATTTGATTAAAATGAAATCATATTTAAATCAATTTAAGAAAAATTATAAAAGAAAAATGATATTTAAATTTTTTTTTTTAAAAAAAAGTAGTATTTCATAGTATTTATGAAGAAGAGGAAATGGATCTTTTCTTCGATTGGATTTGGGTCTGATTCAATGTCTTAACCTTCAGAATAACAAGTAGATTATGGGAAGGCTAAGTTTTTTGGGTTAGCAAAAACTCATCGATGTTTAAATTAATTTTCTTGTGATTTAAGAAAACTCAAGGAAGAATATGATAATTTTTTTTTTTCTCTTCATGAAGACAAATCAAGCACAAGCCCGTTATGAAGAGATCCAATCCAACACCTAAATAGAAGACTATCAAGTTACAATGATTTCCATCTCTTATAAAAGGTCTCATTATATAGAAAATAATTATGGCATGAAAATGTTTTCTTATCTTTAAAATTAAAAAAAGATTTTTCAATTTAATGAAATAAAATATTTTTAAATTAATTTTAAAATAAAAATAATAGTTCATGAAAGCACAAAATATAAATTCTGTGTAAGCATACTATTCTATATTATTTTGTTTTTTGATTTTAGGGTTGAAGTAGAAATTTGAGGTAAGAAACATTAAAGATAGATGTAAAATTTTTAAAAAGAGATATTATGATAATAAAATAAATTTAATTAAAAAATATAAAAATAATAAAAATATTAAACATATTCAATTTAGAAATAACAAAAAATCAATACAATATTAAGGAAAGAAAATGAAGGAAAATGAAAAAAAAAAAAATGGAAAAGAAAGAAAATGAAACGAGATTATATTTTAATAGGAATTAAACTATTAATTTTTTGAGATAGAAAAATTATTTTATTAATTTTATTAAATTTTAGAAATTAAATAGTGATTTACTTTAAAAAAATTTAAAAATTAAAAAACACTTACCCCTTGCTCTCATTTAGATCTGTCCATGTTTATTTTCTTTCTTATTTGATATTTCATGTCTCTTTTCTTCTCTTGATCTCTCTTATTCTCTCTTTTTTTTTTCCTTTCTCAATTACTAAAACCACTTAAGTTGAAGTCTTTGTGGATGGGTCATACCAAAATGTTATTATCCCTTTTTTGTACAATTTTTTTTATCTTAACTACAAATGAATTTATAAAATTTCAAGCATTTTAAGAGTTCTCTTATAATATTCTTTAAATATAAAAAATAAAACAATATTTTCTAAAAAATATTTTGCTAAATAAATTATTGTGCAAGTGGATCCTAGTGAAGCAAAATATTTGATGTAAACCCATTAAAAAACTAAAATAAGAAAGATAATAAAAAAAAATAAGAATATGGAATGTTAAAATAATCAAAAGGCATCCCAAATTAAAACGATTGGAAAACTAAATTGAGTTGGTCTAGCAGAAAATAACAACCGGAAATCCTCTCATATATCAATGTACTATACAATAAATTTTGATGTATAGAGATGAAAAATAAATAAATAAAAAGAAAAGATTATTTATAGACTTGAAAATTTAAGAAATTATTAGATATAACTTTATTGTCTGTTAAATATGATGAGTTGATAATTTAAAAAGTGTTTGGATTTACTTAAAATGAATATGAAATACCGTCGTTAAATGATTTTTTGAGTATTTAACAGATTAATTTAAAAATAGAAAAAATTTAAATTAGGCATTTCAATTTTTTTTAAAATAATATTTTTCAAAATAAATTTTTTACCCAAACTCTTTCCCCATCTGTGGTATCCAATAAAAATAAAGCTGGTGGCAAAATATAATAGTTTTATTATTTTCTTTTTCTCTCCATTTTTGTTCTCTTCATTTCCCTTCTCTCTCTCTCTGCAGAAAAAGCCAAGTTAAAACTCCACCGTTTCACTTTGCCTCCGTCCACCCCTCTTGCAGCCTCTTTTAAATTCAAAGTTTCTAAATTTTATCCAAGTAATTAGACAGAATTAAACAATGTGATCAGTAATGAATTTAGGATTTTTTTTTATCTTTGTGAGCGTAATTCAAAATCAGATATTTTTCTTTACTTCGAAATTTTCTATTTAATTTTTTTATTGATTCGTTTCTGCTTGCAAAATTAAGCGGACTATGGAAAAAATTTCAAAATTTTTCATGTGAATCTATTAAATTGGAATTTTTTTAATATAAAAAGTATATTTTGATTTATTTATTTTTTTCTCTCTGTCCCTTTCTCTGCCATTTATATATGAAATCTATATAGAGAGATTTACATAAACAATATTAAACACTTTATATGTCTTAAAAACAGAGACATGAACCTGTCAAAACAGAGCATTTGTTCTTTCTTAAAACTTACTTTCCTTTTCCAGCTAAACATGATGAGTAATTTCTTTGAAAATTTTGATGGGAATGGTATCCTGCGGGCAGGGATGGTAATTTTCTCCAACGGGACCGATCCTATTCAGCTATCCTATCTGACCCTAATAGGATGGATATTTAATAATTAATGGGCGAAACAAATTTTATAATTTAAAATTAAATTGAGTTTGAATTGTTTGATTCCAATTCGATGTAATTATATATATTATACGTGTTTTTAATTTTTTTAATATTATATATATCTAATTTATTATTTTTTTACTTTATAATATACTTTTTATGTGAAATCTGAATTATATATATATAAGGAAAAAATATTTTAAAAAAAAAGAAAACTAAATATAAATATAAAACAAGATTATCAACCTCGGGACAGGTTAATTATTGTTTTTTCAGACATATCTTATTTAGATTTTGCAAAATATGTCTTAAATTGAATTCATTGCCATGTGAGATTAGGATGAGTTTAGTTTCTTCTGCCTCTTATCTCAACCTTAAATTCTCGACCTAATTAGGATGAGTTTAGTTTTTTATATATATTTTTTTTATTATATTTTATGTTTTTTTTAATATAAATTGCTTTTATATCTATAAATATATATATTATTAATATATAAAATTATTTTTTTTTATTTACTATTAAAGAATAACACTAAAAATCTTTCATATATTTAATGATATCGGATGAATATAATTTTTAATAATATAAAATGATAAAAAAAAAAGATCATGGATAGTAAAATATTTCACATTTTCATCCTAATATTTTTCTATCATGTCTCGTTCACAACATTATAATTAATGGTATATAATTTGAATCTTTTATTTTATTATGTGTTTTATTTTTTATCTTACATTTTTTTATATGAGTTATATTATTTATTTTTTAAAATATTTTAATAGGTAATATTTTTTAATAGTTAATATGGTACATAATAAAAAATAGAAAATAGAAAATAAAATATATAATGAAATAGATAATCTAAACTCAATTGATGAAAATTGTAATAGAGAAATCTGCACTGCCCCACCCCACTATTATTTCAAAAGTAGTAATTTATTTTACTAAGTATTGTTAAATATTTAGAAATTTCTAATAGTTTACTTAACAATATTAATTTGGAAGCTATGTGCATGTTATTTGAAAATGAATTTAAATAAAAATATATTAATTAATGTTTTCCTTTTCATAAATAGCATTAGTAGTTAATATTAAAGGGAATGAAAAAAAAAATTATGAGATATCATATTATTATTTGGTGAGTCACATACATGAAAGAGAGGGGAAGAACTCGAACACGAGAACTCCCTTAACGGATGTAAATTTTTTACCACCCAAGCTAAGTTTTTGGAGCTTATTATTTAATTTATTAGTTTAATGGCAAATTATTTATTAAAATTTTTAGAAAATCAAAGTTAGAGTTCAATAATAGCTTAAAAATAAAAACGTATCTATGTTTATAGCTCAATTTGTAAAGATATCTTAAATTTTTATTTTGACGTAAAAATAATTATGATGATGGATTTAATGTTTTTTTATCGAAATATGAAATAATCTATTATAAAGTGGTATTTAATATAATTAAATGTTAAATATTAAAAATTTAAGAGTTAAATAATATAAATATTAAAAATTTAAAAATTATGGTAACTGATAATATCCAATATAATTTTTGAATTAGAAGTTTTGACTTATCAATTTAAATAAATATTGTTGATATATAAAATGTCTTATATTGATTGATTATAAAAATAAAATATTAAAATATAAATAAATAGAGAATTTTATCATATTGACTTAGTTTAAATTTTTGTGATTAATATGATTCAACAAAAAAAAATATTACAAATAACCTGCACTCTCTAAATTATCAAATTATTTCTTATTATTAAGTAAAGTTAATAAATTTTATTCATTGTATCATAGCGGGTTTATATCTTAACCTACAAAATTATCATAATATAAATAAAATTACAAAATTATTAGTGGGCTGCTAATTTATCAAACTATCAAAAAATTAGATTATTAATAAGTTGATAATCAATCAAATTATCAGATGACCCTATTTGAAATATAAAATATCATAAATTGATAGATTAAAAAAATAAATATCAAAATATAAATAAAAAGAAAATCTTATCATATTGATTTGATTTAAATTTTTATGGGTGAAATAACTTAATAAAAGATTTTATAAATAACTCATATTTTTTCTAAATTACTCAGTAAAACTAATAAATTTCTTCAAATATTAAGTTAATTATACTTCTAAATGAAAAATTACTAAAATAAAAAATAATTTATTATAAAATGGTATTTAGTAATATTGGAAATTTAAAAGTTGAATAATATAAATATTAATATATCACGTTTAGAATAATTTTTAAATTAAAAAATTTTGAGTTATCTTTTTCTGTAAATATTAATTTAATTGATACTTTTAAATAAAAAATTAAAAAATATATTAATAAAGTAATAAAAAATTATTTAATCCTTTAATAAATTAAATTAAGGGAAAAAAAATAACACAAGATAGAACACCTAAAAACACCGCGCGAAGGGCGGATTTGAAGTTTGAAAAGCCCGTGACGCGTTCTTCTATAAGTTGTGCCCACACAAAAGTTAATAAAAAAAGAGGAAAAAAATGCACCCAAAAATAAATCCAACGGCTGCTATTGCATCTGGAGCTTCCATATAACGACCGGTTCCATTTGGCATTCAAACACTCTGTATCTCTCTCTCTCTTGGATCTGCTTGGGAAACTGTTCAATTTGTTTTGTTTAATAGTGTGTGTTTCCTTAATCTCTAATTAATGTTGCTCTGTTTTGGGTTCATTGGTTGGGAAATTGTTCAAGTTATTATGCAAAGTTGTTGATCTAATTAGGTATTGCTAATCTCCTATGATTTAATAACACAAATTTTAATGACAATGATCTTGATTTATTTACAGGCATTAGAAGATGGCTGATGCTGATGACATTCAACCCCTTGTTTGTGACAATGGAACTGGAATGGTCAAGGTATGCTATTGTGTTTATATTAGGAGTTTCACTAAAATTTAGAAATTTAACTTTGCATGCTTTTTTAGGCTGGATTTGCCGGTGATGATGCTCCACGTGCTGTGTTTCCCAGTATTGTTGGTCGCCCTCGTCACACTGGTGTCATGGTTGGCATGGGCCAGAAAGATGCTTATGTTGGTGATGAGGCTCAATCCAAGAGAGGTATTTTGACTTTGAAATACCCAATTGAGCATGGTATTGTGAGTAACTGGGATGACATGGAAAAGATCTGGCATCACACCTTCTACAATGAGCTTCGGGTTGCCCCAGAAGAGCATCCTGTACTTCTCACTGAGGCTCCTCTCAACCCCAAGGCTAATCGTGAGAAGATGACCCAAATTATGTTTGAGACTTTCAACACTCCTGCTATGTATGTGGCCATTCAAGCTGTTCTATCCTTATATGCCAGTGGTCGTACAACTGGTAAGCAGTCCAATTGTATCTTGATTCATTTCCTGTTTAATTTGAATAGTGAAGCCGTTCAATGTGCAAATAATTATGTTTATGTATGTGCTAGATGGAATTAATTTGATATACGCATGCTACTTCTGAATTGGTTGGTCAAAGTGTGCATCTGAACGAAGTATATCATTTCTTTGATATCTACCAGAGATTACTTAATTTGTTCTCACTAATGGTCTTATTCAAGCCAGGTATATGTTTACTTTATCCTGTTTTGATTAATCTGGAATTTGCTGTGCAGGTATTGTGTTGGACTCTGGTGATGGAGTCAGCCACACAGTTCCCATATACGAGGGTTATGCCCTCCCACATGCCATCCTTCGTCTTGACCTGGCTGGCCGTGATCTTACTGATAACTTGATGAAGATCCTCACAGAGCGTGGATATTCTTTTACCACGACAGCTGAAAGGGAAATTGTGAGGGACATGAAGGAAAAGCTATCTTATATTGCTCTTGACTATGAGCAGGAGTTAGAGACCTCCAAAACCAGCTCATCAGTAGAGAAGAGCTACGAATTGCCTGATGGACAGGTCATTACCATTGGTGCTGAGCGTTTCCGTTGCCCAGAGGTCCTCTTCCAACCATCCATGATCGGAATGGAAGCTGCAGGTATCCATGAGACCACATACAACTCAATTATGAAGTGCGACGTCGATATCAGGAAAGACTTGTACGGCAACATTGTCCTCAGTGGTGGCTCAACCATGTTCACTGGCATTGGTGACAGAATGAGCAAGGAAATCTCTGCACTGGCCCCAAGCAGCATGAAAATCAAGGTGGTTGCGCCACCAGAGAGAAAGTACAGTGTCTGGATCGGTGGTTCCATCTTAGCTTCTCTCAGCACCTTCCAGCAGGTTGGTTCAAATTCATTTTGTGATTATACACAACTGTTTCTTACTAGAAGTTTACTTCAAAAATTGATTTCTCATTTGGAACATTATTTGCTTGTTTCTTGAGTGCAGATGTGGATTGCAAAGGGCGAATATGACGAATCTGGGCCATCAATTGTGCATAGAAAATGCTTCTAAATATTTCAAGAATAGGTTATTTGAAGAAAGATATATATATATATATATATATATATATATATATATATATATATATATATATATATATAAAGTACCATTCTGTTTCTTGAATAGAAGTGGGTGGCCTGTCACCCTTTCCATTCCAGCTTTGTTGTCCTTCCATATTTACAATGGTGTGGAGTGATGACTTTGAGAAGGCGAGGGGTTGATGCCAAAATGGTCCAATTCTTTCATTTTATTATTCTGATAAGTTTCATTTTGACTCTTAAAAAAATTTTGATATGCACCCCGCAATTTTTGTTTGTGGGTTTGATTGAGGGCTTCTTGCACAATAATGTACCATTATCAGTTGGTTTTTGTTGGTGTAAATTAGTGTATTTTTTATTTAGGCCATTGGAATCTCTGTTCACTTGCCATTTATGGTGGTGACTGGTAAAATTCCAATCTCAATACTCATAAATTAATATTAATATTTATTTTTCTTTCACTCTTCTGTGCTTTACAAATTTTTTTTTTTAATTTTTGATATTGCAAAGATGTTCACTTCCTGTTACATGATGATTTTAGTTAATCATTTTAATACTTCTACTTTTATTGAATTTTAGGTAATCATTTGTTTAAGGGGTTGTATTTAATAGTTATACTAATTTTTTTTATATTTAAAATTTTATAGAGTTTTTATAAAAAAAAATAATTATTATTTGACAAATTTTTTCAATCCTTTTCTAATAATCGAAATATTGATTTATAATTTTAAAATATCTTGATTGTAACTTTCAAACTCCATTTAAAATATTGTTTGGGTATTCAACAATTTTAAAAAATTTCTTCTCCTATTTTCTCCAATTTTAGAGATTTTAGTTTTATAAATCAACACTTCAATGACTTGAAAAAAGATTAAAAATATGTAAATTCAAAATACAGGTAATTATTTTCTGTAAAACAAATAGCTAGAGGAATATAAAAACTAACCCTTTCTCGTCCACCAATTGAAAGTTTCTCATCTCCTTAATGATCTCTTTATCACTCTGAAACTCATCAGCAACTCTCAGAGGACCATGTGTTAGAAGGTGTTCTAATACAAGAAGGGTTTTGTAAGAGACTCTCCAAGTTTTACCATCAAACTTTGTCAACCTGAAACAGACATATAGAAGAAACTTAATCTTTAAATTCAAATAACAATTCCGTTAGTAACACTTGCCTCTTGAACTCATGAAAATTAGGGTTACCCTTTTTGTTATTTGTATGTTAGGGCATTGATATGTTAATTTTTTTTTTGTTATTTGTGTGTAAGAGCATTGATATGTTAATTTGCAACAATATTTGATTGACGGCTTATTCTTAGTTTTGTCTTTGTAATAAACATTACCTATTCTATAAAAGTGGTGAATTTGCTTATGTAATTATGAGAATATGAAAAGGATATTAATTAAAAATGAATTTTCTAACTAGTGATATTTAAGAGCGGGTTTTTAGACAAAATATATAAATATAAGTAAATTAAGATAAAAATAAGTTAAATGATTTAAAATAAAAATTTTGATAGAGTTGTATTTTGTTATAATCACTATTATCATAAGTGATAAGTTAAAATATTTATTTTTCATTCATTTAATTTATTTATTTAATATTATTTAAATTTTTGTTTATTAACTACTATCGTAAAAAAAAAAAAAAAAAAAACGAATTTAGAATATTTTGAAGGGAAGGAAGAAAAATGGATACGAATTCAACTTGAGTTGGGATTTTAAGCATTTTAATGAAGTGGAAAGTACAGGGAAATTTTGGTCATTAAACATTGTTAATTTTTAATTAATGTGGACCTCGTTGCGTGTTTTAGGGCAAAAAAAAAAAGCTGCTTAATTAGATGTTTCTTAGAAATTCAGTTGATTTCTATAATGGGCATCCATATTGAACTTAGTTAATATCTACTTGAGACTTCTGTTAATCTGTGACCTCAGTGAATAAATTGAGGGTTCAGCCCACTAATTCATTTAGAAAAATATAATAACAGAAACAAAGCTACTTCATATCTTCTCTCTACCATTGGATAATAGGTAGCGGCAAAAACGGAGTCTCGAAAGCACTTTTTATATTAAATTAGGATTAGTTTCATCTATATTATTTCAATTTATGGATCTTACATATTATGATACTTAAATTTCAATTCATTACTTAAAAATCATCTAACTTTATTTATCAATAACTTTAAAATATTTTCTTCTAATTTTCATAAAAAGATTAACGAAATATTAACGTAACCACTTTTTTACTTTAATTTTTATTACTCATATGTCAACCTTGCATTTCTACTTTTTGTGTACGTGAAACATATTTCAAACTAACTTTACTTTTTCTCTTATTCTCTCTTCATGTCTTTCTTCTTCATAATCTTCAAATCTTCACTTTTATCTTTTTATTTCTCTCATTTTTAAAATCATTCAAAACCAACAATAATAAAATCTATAAATCTTCCTTCTCTAATTTATAATTTGAAATTATTTCGAATTGATCAAACCATCCTGCTCAATTTCTTTAAATCCCAACAAAATCACCTCAGCTACTTCTTTCATAACCTAAACCTCTTTCAGACCTTATATTTCACTCAAAGACTCCTCAATAAGGCTCTATCTTCTTCTTCAGCATTCGCAAATCTGATTTTATTGCCAAGATTTGAGCTTTGCCTCCAATTCTAGCCCATAACCCCAAAACCTATCAACCACTATTTCAAGTAATTCATTGTCCTCTTCTTTTCCATCCTGATCTTTATTTGAAGGATTGTGTTTGATTTGGGGCCTGTAAATTCATAAAATTTCAAAGAAATTGGGTTATCAATGGTGAAAAGATTCCTAACGAAATCTCCCATTAAAATATTTAAACTCTCTAACTAAAACTCAATGTCCCAAAATAACGGTTAATAACTATGCTTCACCACTATTACCATGAGGATGCCCCACTAAAAAGTCAAAGAAACTAACAGGCTACGATAAAATTTCAATTATCTCTTCAAAAAATAAAACAAATCAAATCTAGAAATACTCTCCAAAATCTCAAATCGATACAAAATTTGAATACCCAATGACCCAAATCCAAAGACCCAAAAATATTATTGATTCTTTAGGAGAAGAAATAATAAGAATTTTAACACCAGTTTCAATTTGCATGTTAATTGTGGTGATCCTTGTTTCAATCCTCAACACGAACTCTTCATTTTTAGCATCACCAACAATAAACACCATAGATACCATTGCATACACTGGGATAATTTCAGACTCCTTCTATGATAAGTTCAAAGATGTCCTTTTGAATTCACTTGTTCTTATGGGTATTGTCATTGTTGTTATTTTTTTATTTTTATCTCAGAGATACACTTAGTTCTTGAAACTCTACTTGTGTTTTTCTTCTTTTATTGTCTTTGGATTCATAGATTGTGAAATTGCCCTGTAGAAGATCCATCCATCTTCATTCGCACTAGATCTCACTTCTACATTCCCATAATTATGGATCGGGAGACGGTGGAGGAGAAGGGTATGATGAAAAAAAAATGGAGATTGATTATAGGCAGTAGTGGAAAAGGGAATTTTGGGAGACGTTAATGGAGATGGTGGAGAAGGAGAAGAAGATTCAAAAGAAGGAATAAAATCTAGAGAAAATAATGGTTGGTGGAGGATTCTACAATTTTTAGAGTGATTAAGTTGATTTTCAATTGTGGGAAGAAGGAGAAGAGGTGAAGAGAGAGAGAGGCATTGAATGTATCCTCACCCACATGCATAGGGAAGAGTAAATGTGTGCGTAACTGACGTGACTAAAAAAAATTAAAAAAATGCTAAGTTGTAAAAGCCAGATCAGCATTATGTTAATGTTTGAATGAAAATTAAATAGAAGTATTTTAAAGTTACTAATAAATAAAATTGGATGATTTTTAAAATTATTGATAAATAAAATTAAATAATTTTTAAATAACGAATTAAAATTTAAATATCAATTATAAGTTAAAGTACTGTATATGAAACTAACCTACCAAATTACCAATAGATGAAACTAACCGACCAAATTACCAATACATGCTTTTTTACTTAAATTATTTCTTACTCATACTCGAATCATTTGGCAACCAATATTATGTTAGAAGTTAGAATAGAACCATATATAAGCATTGAACACTGCCAAACTATGAAGCATTCGCACAACCCCTTTTTGATTTTGTTTTTGTTTTTTTTTTTTTTTATTACTATAAAAAAGAATTAAAAAAACAGCTCATAAGTGTGTAGATTATTGCTTTATTTGGCATCAAGTATTGATGTTCCAATTTAAAATATTCTCATAAGCACACCAGCCACTTGATCGTTGTTAGAATTTAGGAACTACTTCATACATTATCATAGTGATTACCAATCCCCTTAATCCCACAATTAACGAGTTTTTTTTAGAATGATAGAGTCAGAATAAAACAAACAAATGGACATAATTTTATCATAGGGCTGCTACTTCTCAAATAGTGCATTCCCATTAACGAGCCACATGATTGACACATCTATGTTGTTCAAATTCATTTTAGGTGAAGACTCATCCACTTATTCAAAACCTAACTACACTAAAATAAAGGGCACATGTCTCTCTTAATTTTGATTTTTTAACCTAAAATTATTATTTAATTTTTAAAATTAATAAAATAATTATTTTATTTTAAAAAATTAATTTTTTAATTCTTAAAAAAGTAATATTTTTTATTTTTTATTTTTCATTAATTTTAAAATTTTTTAAAATGAATTACTATTTAATCCTTAAAATTTATTAAAATTAATAAAAAAATTATTCTATTTTAAAAAAGTAATTCTTTAATTCCTAATAAAGTATTATTTAATAGTATTTTTTTTTATTTTTTTTATTTTTTAAATAAAATTTATTTAATTATTATAGTGTTATTTTTTAAACTTTATGTGTCTTTTAGTATATGTGAGGGAGTATCCATAGGATAATTTATTAGAAGGCCCCTATCGCTTTTAATTTTTAAATTTTTAATGTAAAATTATTATTTAGTTCATAAAATTTTAAAAATTAATAAAATGTTTGTTTTATTTTATAAAATTAATTTTTTAACTCTTAATAAAATATTAATTAATCATATATTCTTTAATTTTTTCTTTTTTAACTCTTTAATTTTTAAAATTTTCTAAGATAAATTAATATTCAATACTTGAGATTTATTAAAATTAATAAAATAGACATTTTATTTTAAAAAATTAATTTTCTAGTCCCTTATAGTGTTCATTTCCTTATATATGAGAATTGTTCTCTCTTACCAAAAATTTTGCATCTGCTCCTGAAAGTTTTTCCTTCTTAAAAATCTTATTTCCGCCCTGCACTCATTCTAGGTGATTAAAATTATTTACCCCATTCTATATAAACATATACTAAATAACTCGTAATACTTACGCAATTATCTAAACTTGGGTGGCATACAACCAGTTTTTATAAAAGAATAATGCAATGCCCATACACTGGACAAGTATATTATTTTCACCATATGTTACTCTCACTAAAATGATAAATCATAAAAGTGGACTCAGACAAAAAAAAAATTGTTCCAAAGCACTAATCTTAAATATTTATACTCAATTTTTCAACGAAATAAAAGTTGTAAGAAAAATATTAGCTATATAATAAAATTAGGGTGGTTAAAAATAAAGATTTATCATAAAAATTTTATGCGACTATAAGATTCTCAATAAATTAAAAGTAGTATAGTCTCAATAAATTAAAAGTATAACTCTACTGTACAGTATTCAATCAGCTATATTATATGGCAGCAAGTGTTGAATAATGAAAAGACAATGTATATAAAAAATGAATATTATCAAAATGAGAATATTAAGATAAATTTATAATTATATTAAAACGAATAAAATGTGTAATAAAAGTATTAGAGATAAAATATAACTCATATCGATTAAGGATAATAAAAAAAATATTTATTGAAAGTGAGTCTTATCTATATGAGATTCTAAAATAGATTTGTAATTATAGTAAAACGAATAAGATACGTAAAGAAAGCAATTGAAAAAAGTAAAAGTCATATCGATTGAGTATAAAATGATGGAAAGAAAATTAAAATAATTTAGACGCGTAAAACAAAAATTTAAAGAGGTTCCAATTATAAAGGCTAAGCAAATTATGACAGATAAAATGAAGAAAGAAAAAAGTACATGTAATTAATTTAGAGAATAAAAATATATTATAATTTAGAGACATTATAATTATTATAATTATTAGAAGACATTATCTAAAATTATTTAGAATGAATGAATCTATATAACCGACCTCAATTAAATTTAAAATTAAAATTGAGTTGAGTTGAATGTTCAAGCCTGGACTAAAGGAAGACCCTTATCAGAACCTCACTACCCGAATCTGAACGTGGACGTATTCCATATCCATGGCTCAGATGCCAACCAGTAATGGGTCTCTAGGAAATGGTGATAATCTAGATTCATTTTAACGACACTTGTGTCTTGAACTCTTGATTCGTATGACTGCTGTTACGTTAGGCTAAAGTACCAAATCATGTTTCACGTCAAGACAGCATTGTCCTTAGAGAACATAATTTAGAACTTAACAATTGAATATTATTCTGAAAGTGGTCCGGCAATCATGAGAAGGAGCAGGCTAATGTTAGCTTGACCTCTGGTTCATATAAACGAGCAACTACATTTCTTCTGTCATAGGAAGCTAAACTCTGAATTTAATAATCAAGGCATAAGGAAAAAAATATGGCCCCATAAATGCTACTACAAATGAAACATTAGGGTTAGATTATGGCCTGAATTTTCAAATTTGCTCCGCAACAAATGCATAGTGAAAGGGGCTTACACCTAGAGGTTGGTGTCATCAGTGTTCCGTTGTCCAGAATTGCATTAGATCAGAGGCTAGGAAGATTGCAATTAGTTCTCATAATTATATTCCATTATGAATACTCATTTGCAAGTGTTCCACATTCCGGTCCTATATCCCACAGACATTATCGCAAGCTCCCATAGCATGTTGGGAATGCTTAATAGATTCACCTTCGATCCAGGAATTTCAGACCAGTTTACAGATATTTCACGCATATAGATACCAAACCATTTGCATAGAAAAACCACCTCGACATCAAAGCACCATCTGCATCAACATCGATTTTATTCAAATATCAGTCCACATAATAAGTTCAAAGCAATGTAAAAGCGAAAAGCTCAATCAAGTGAAGGAAAAAAAGGGAAAAAAGAATAAACTATTGCCAAACATAACTGGCAAACTTGAGCTTCTTTTACTGGGCAAGTAAGAAGGTGCTAATAAGTTTGGCCAGCATTTTCCAGTTTCTAAATAAATTCTTTATTTAGTAACTAATTTATTTGGTTAAATTAAAATATTTAAAATTTAACTTATTAAACTAAATTTAAAAAAAAAAGGTGTCGCATTAAAAAAGGACAAATAATAGTGCATAACCAAATAACAAAAATTCAACTGAAGCATACCCACAAAAAAAAAAAAAAAAAAAAAAAAAAGGAAAAGAAGTGGCAGGACGGAGGCAGTGATGACAACAAAGGGAAAGAGGCTTTTAGCTTTAAGGGTAATTTTGTTAACAAAGTTCAATGATTTGAGAACCTCAGCAATTGACCAAATAAAAGAGCTTTGACCTAACAAATATACCGCTGAAGGACTAAAGTGTCTCACTGTTTATAAACATCAAGGATTAAAAAGTAACTTTGAAATACTAGGGAGCAGGACAGGGGCTAAAGTGCCTATTAGGAGAATCCTCAGAGGGTTTTTTGTAAGTTAGAAATCATTCACATGGAAAAATTGATCCAGATCGCTACTTGTTAGGGGCACAAGCTCACTGTTGACGTACAAATTTAATTTGAAGATCTTATACACAGATTTGGGAGAAAGTAGAATCAATGAGGTTAGAAAGACTTGCTTTGTTTAAAATTTGCTGATCTCTTGCCCCCTGCAAGACTATAACATTTCTCATGTGCTCTGAATAAGCAAAGCCTTTTCGATGACAATAAGAGAACCGAAATAGGACAAGCAACACAAATAAAAAATTAGGTTACAAATTTTTAGAAGGAATGTGGCATTTGAGAAATTAAACTAATCTTGAACAACAGCAGAATACTTGGAAAACACAAGCAACCACAATATCATGATTTGTAGGAAATTCCTTCCCATGTATGCATGCATGTAGCTAAATTTGTTTATATCAAATAACACTCCATCTAGCATATATATTCTTGCACTGCAACCCTCCCTTCTTGACACACATTCTAAATTACCCAGCAGTCCATGCATTTTGCACAATATGCAATAAGATATACCAGGATGGAAGGACACCACATCAATCTGTGAAATGTAGAATACACAGCAGCACTCTTTTTTTTTTTCCTTCTGTTTCCTCTCTTTCAATTGAACTTTAAAATTTGAGGATATAAAAGTCGAGATCTATAGTTTGAGGGAGTTTATGCTTTTATGCTAACCTTTTCAGCCGGATGTTTGTGAAAAGTTTCCTTGCCGCAGCCCTGGTAAACATCTTAAAACCACACTGTAATTCATATAAAGCCACATTAGGAGAAAAAAAAAGAAGCAAAGAGGGGGAAGGAAAAAATAACATGTTCACATTATTTCAGTATACAAATCTGAGAAAAAAAAAAAGTTGCAAGGATGATTGAGCAACTCTAGTGTGTGACATAGAGAAAATTACCTGAGTATCACGAATTCCAGGACCAGCACTTAAGAGAACCACAAGATGAAAACCCTTCATTAGAAAGTTGCGATACCACTTTCTCTGAAACACAAAGCAAATTGTATCAACCATAAGAAACATAAAAGAAAAAGTTTGACAAGTTAAGAACAAACAAATCAGTGAAGCATAAGCAACTGAACTGTTGCCAAAGCCTTTTCCTCAAGATGAGCACGAGAACCAAATGCAGCAATTGGGATATCAGATATATTAAAATTTGAATCTATAGCTGCTGAATCTCCTAAATTTAGCTCCTTTTTTGCAACTGCATGAATCTGACAGGAAAATATCAATTAATCCAAGTAACAATGTTTAATTTTCCATAGACTTCAATATGGAATTTTCAAAATAGCTTTACATTTTATGCAGATTGCAACATTATCCCTGTAGTCTGCTGATTACTCTTTACAAACCTGATTTTCAAGCTTCTCCATATCATTAACCTTTGTTGCTCCATCAGCATCGAGCATTAAAAGTAGCTCACCACGTGAATGAAGCATACCCTGTTTTACAATGCTTTCACAAAGGTAAAGACCTTCAATGGTTGTCATCATGCCCAAGAGAGAAAAAAGAGGGCTCTTCAATGCAAGGACATACATAAAGAAAAAACGGTTTGGACTAGACTCACTTTTCGAATAGCTTCTCCCTTGCCATGATTTCTCCCGAGAAGGATAACCCTTACATTGTCCACTGTATACTTTTTCACAAAGCCAAAAGCTACTCTTTTCGTTGCATCAGCACTTCCATCATCAATGATCACCACCTGTATAATAACTCATCCATTCAAAAATGCAAAGCTGAAGAAAAATGATACATATAAAAGAACTCCACCACATCCTCAATCATTCAAAACAGTAACAACACAACAGGCTAAAAACACTCTTTTGATGTTAAGTGCTCTCATATGAAAGAATATTTACCTATACATGTACCTGCATGATTACAAGCATCCAGAGTTGTGAGCATGTTTGCATTACAGCAACCCTAGTTAAATGGTTTTCAGCCAAATATATATTTCTTAGGTTTTGATATCACGAAAGTACAAATATGAGCTAGCATCTTGAAGAATTGCTGAGTTGAACTGAGCAATAATATATATCCAAAGGAGCACAATGATTTCACAAAGTAAAATCCTTGCTAAAAGTAAAGTACATATACAAGACGCTTCTCTATTTTATGGTGAAACACCAACAAAATGAAAGCAGATTCCAAGCAGCTCAGTTGTAGGAGACGTCCGAAAAGAAAAGCTAGTGACAGTCATTATCCTCTTAATGCAATCGCCACAACAGGCTTTCAAGTATCAACTAATCTCGCATGATGAAAGAGTGTCACATAAAATAGTTTGTATGGCAGAATAGGACATTGAATGCAGAGTCAACTGCTAAAAAACCAGACTCAGGTATGTGGAATATTGGCCAAAGCTACAGCTCAAACACTAACATCAATATCCTATTCGGCATCCAGAAAAGTTTCACATGATAAGAGACCAAAATCAATTAGCTTTCCTGATAAAACACACAATTTTATTGATTCTGCCATAGGAAAATCTTGGAATTGAAAATCTATATTCAGCACTTCTTAGGTAAATTGCACTTCTTTCCTATACACCATTGAAATGACAAGCTAAAAAGGAAAACAAATGTTTATCTAAGCTTCATGATAGTCATTTAAGTAGCTGTAATCTTATGATTGCAGTTGTATCACAATCATTCATCATTTGCAGTGAAATTTAACTCAAATGATCCATGAAATTAGAAGAATAAAATTATACCTCATAAGTAAATGATTTATCCTTTGCTGCACGTTGTTGAAGATAACTACAAAGTAAAGACATAAGCATCATGCTTTAATATTGTAATTCTCTTTGCACTAGTCATCCATCAAATTAATAACTTTAGAGACAATATGTGAAAAAATATTCCTCATCTTCCAACCCCCATTTTTTTTACGTACCATGACAAAACAAGAACTATAAAATGGAAGCAGCATTTGGAAGACTGTGGTCTGGCAATATTGAACTTTGCATTTACAACTCCATGCTAAAAATAAGATGCCATATCACCAGGTTCCTATTTGGTGAATATGTTACAGGCAATTTTACTTTTTGCACATGTTTTACATAACTATGTCGTTATCATTCACGCAAACATAATGGATAAGTAAAATTTCTCAGCTTTTCCTTTTTCTTGGCAATAAAAATTATAACAGTCAAAAACTCCTTACTTCTGTTCCAACAGACTCCAAACGGAAACAAAAAGGAAGGCTAAAACAGAGTAAAATTAATATGCTTCAACCTACTTCATGGTTTCATCAAGTGCTCCAGGAAGCCTATGCTCTTCATTGAAAGCAGGTATAATCAAAGATATATACTTCTCTGCTGGATTATGGATATGGGGGCACGGAACCTGAGGAAATTATACGACAATAGTCAGTTTCACTAAAAACAGCTTGAAATCTAAGTAAATTATTAAATTAATTAATTATAAGAATCTTCTTAGAAATGATTGGACAATTTTTTCAAATAAAATTTTATTTCACTTTATCAGCAATCAAACGAAATTTTAAATATTCATCAGCTACAATTAGATCAATTTCAATTAATCTCTAATTACCTGTTTCAGGGAATTCGGATCCTCAAAGATAGCAGGAGCATCAACGTGCCTATCAAAATCAAAAACCAAAATAAGTTAAAAATTAACAGAAACAACATAATAATCATAACTTCAAAAGAAGATCATAATGAAATTAGCGATTTTTTAAGAGAGTAAATACTTGTTGTTGTGTCTTCGCTTGTATGCTTCATAGATGATTGCAGAGAGTAATACTGAAGCTAAGGCTACTATAAGCTCTGCAACCGTCCACAGAAACCACATTTTCGTTTAGTTTTGTGTTCCCCTCTCTCTACCAACTCCGCCAATATACCATAACAAAATATTAATCCTTTAGTTTTTTACGTACAAAACGAGAGCTAAATCCATCATTTGTGTGTGTTCTCTTTTTATTAATATTTTAATATACAATGTTTCACTGCACTATCAAAGCCCGTCTAGCTCAGTTGGTAGAGCGCAAGGCTCTTAACCTTGTGGTCGTGGGTTCGAGCCCCACGGTGGGCGATTATTTTTTTAACCCATATTAACAATAAAACGACGTCGTGCTTGTCTGTCCTCTTCCATTCTTTTTTTTTTTTTTTATTATTATTATTATTATATAGTTTAATCATTTACTAAAATAAACTCAAATTTTTATCTAATAAGTTTAAAAACATATCCCATATTTGATTTGTATATTAGAAAGTTACTTTTTCAATGTTGAATTTAAAAATTAAATTCAAAATAATAGTTTAGAAAGGATTAGGGTTTAAAAATTTCAACCAACAGTACATATTAAAATATTAAAGTAATATGATATATTATATTCATATCGACAAAAGAAAATCATAATAATATCAAATATTATAATTTATTTAAATATATAAATAAAATCAAAATTCTAACACTTAGTCAGTCATAAATTTTTCACTCACTTATACATTTTTTACATATTTTTTATTTATTCAATATGTAATATATTTCTTAACAAAATAGTAAAATATTCCTCAATTTTTCATATAATTTCTTATATTAATCTAATTAAAATTGAACCATTGTTTGTATGTCAATAGGCTAATATTAACAATTTTTGCTCATAATTATAGTTTTATACCTGCACATTGTGTAGGTTTATAGTATATTTTTTCCATTAAACTTATTAAAAATTTATTTTTTAAAATGTTATAATATGGTATCAAAATGGTGATGGTCATTTACTTTTCAAATAAAGCTCAACCTTATTAATAAAATGCTTAAATTTTTATCAAAATTTTATATGAAATTTAAAAAGTTGATCTTAAATGGCAAATCAAATAAATAAATATAAAATTATGAGATCTATTAGAATTAAGATATGAAAGAGAGTATAAATTTCAAATAATATTAAAAATAAAATTAGCACAGTCCTACATTAAAACCATTGACTAATTTCCTTTAAAAGACATAAACAATATATAACTAAAAATATATAATTGAAAATGGTTGATGATAACATGGAGATCATCAATTTTCACTTTGTTTTACTATTAAAAATAATGATACTAATTAATAATAATAACAAAAAAAAATGCGAATGGAAGGCTGCTGGAGGGAAATGTGATCCTGCTCAGGTAATGGCACAGCAGGTGGAGGGTTTAGTTTCATAGAAACGTCCAGCAGCTGGGGGTTTTAAATGTAATGTGGATGCGAATTTGTTTTCTGATATACTTCAGATTGAAGTTGGTGCTGTGGCGAGGGATCTTTGGGTGTTTATGTAGCAGGTTTTTCAACTACTTTATCTTGTTTTTGTTTACCTAAAGAAGTAGAGGCTTTGGGTATAAGGGAGGTCTTATCTTGGTTACATGGCTGTCACTACCCAAGTATTTATGGTGGAATGTGAAGCCGAAGTAGTTGTTAAGGGATTTCAGGATATTTAGATGGGCCCTATTTTTGATAAAAGTAATTTTATCTATTGATAAAAATTTTAATCGTTATTATAATTTTTATCTGTTATTAAATTTTATCGAATTAAAAAAAAATAAATTTAAAATTAATTTTTAATAATTAGACATTCAAACACTTAATAATTTTTTAATTATCGACGTGTCTATTTTTAAACAACAATTAAATTTTATAATTAGGCATCCAAATACTCACTCAATTTAATTCTTTAGATAATTCTGAATTTGGTGTTTTGATTGTTGAGTATAGGACTTTGTTTTTTCATATTCCTAATCTATCTTTGTATTTTGTTAAGAGGCAAGCAAATAGAGCAGCACATGTTTTGACTCGCTTATCTAGTGTTTATTTTAGTCTTTATTTTTGTCTCTTATATCTATTTAGGGGTATCTCTTAGATGATGTTCTTCATTCGTAATTAATAATATTGATGTTTTCCTTAAAAAATAACAAAAAATGAACCTTTAAACTAAAAATAAAATAAAATTATAAATAATAAATAATGTATAATAGAAAATAATAAGGTGTTTGGATCTACTTAAAATAGGTATGAAACGTCGTTTTGAAATTTAAAAAATTATAAACGATTTTTTAAATATTTGACAGATTAATTTAAAATATCATTTTAAAAATTAAAAACATAAAAAATTTAAGATAAACATACCAATTTTTTCTTAAGATAAACATATCAATTTCTTCTGAAACAATATTTTTAATATTTTATTTTTTAAAAATTTGTTTATAACCGAACACCCTCATAATATGATGATTTTCCTCAATCCAACTCTATCTATAAACACAGATGCGGCATGATTATAGTTTTCTTGCAGCTTTCATTGAATGAGAGAGGTTTTTTTTTTATTATTTCTTTTTATAACTTGCATGTATCTTCAGTGATACTAAACTAAAAGAATTTCTAATCTTTATTTGCTTCTAAAAACAATCTTTATTCTTTTAAAACATTTATCCCTTATTTATTTATTTATTTATGTAATATTAATATATTTTGAATTGGCCTATTTTACTTATATTATTTTAGGCTTCACAAGAGTTTGTTTGAATTGGCATATTAAACAAAAAAAAAAATAGTTGGCTTTTTTATATTGAAGATAATTAAAAAAATGTTGATTATTAATTAAATTAAAAGAGTTAGTTTTCATATGGATGATATAGTTAAAAAAATATAAATATTTATTATTAAATATTAGAGTCCCTAATTTTATTAAAAAATCTCTAAAATCTTTATTTATTTTCAATTTTTCTTAAAAATTATCTCTATCTACCCGCATTAAGCTAGTCATAACTATAATGTTTTATTAAATTTCATTGAAATGTTATAATTTTTAGTATTGAAAAGAGTGAGAGGATTTTTTTTATAATATGTTAATATGGTACAAATTAATAATAGTTATTTAAAATATTGTCAAACCAAATAAATCAAACATTTAAATTTTTACTATATTTTTTACAATAATCTGAATATTATCTAAATAAATAATAATTAATTTTAGTTAGAATAGGTAGTAGAAAAATAAAAAATATATATATATTTTTTCATAAGTTATTTCTATCATAAAGTATTTGATATTTTCCTTGAATTTATTCTAATAAATTACAAATTTCTATTTAATGTGATATTGATTTGTCAAATTTTTATTTAATATGATATTAATTTATCATTTCAACTAAAATTTTTAATTAAAATTATGATAACACTATATAATTTCTGGACAAATAAAAAGTTTATAACGTTATGCAAATGCTGGAGAGCTAATATAGACTGATTTTAATGATCTGTAGCCATTTATAATATAGAAAATATTAATCCTTAATTAGGGTTTTTTTTTCATATGTAAATCAAGCTTTAATTGATGTGATCTAATCAACTTACTATTTACTTTAATACATTTCATGGCTCTTAAGTCAAGATTCTTTTGACAAATTATGATCAACAATTTCAAAGGGTAATAAGTATGTTATGCAATTGTCATCATTAATGGATTTTTTGCATCAGAAATTATTCATAATTAATAATTTAATCGAGTAATTTATGTACACTAATAAGACAGGTTTCGATTGAAGGTTAAATGTGTTCCTAGCGTGAAATGAGACGTAAATACAGTAAAATTTTAATAAATTAATAATTTTTTTTATAATAAAATTTTTATAAATTAATATTATTAAAATTTATAAATTTTATTAATTAAAAAATATTAATTTATCTAGTATTAATTTAATAAATTAATAATCTTTATTATATAATAAATTAATACTTGATAAATTAATAATTTCTAATATATAATAATTTCTTACTATTCCGACTTAAATTAATAGGATAAATTAATACTCGATAATTAATAAAATTTATAAATTTTAATTATATTAATTTATAGAGATTTTACTATATATGCATAAGTTGTCCCGATTGATAGTGACAGTGATGAAATTTAGAAAATAAATAACATATATTCTTCTTTAGATATTTTTATTTTCCTTTAATTTCTATATATCAGTAACATAAAAGTTGAATCTTAATCTTTCAAAAATAATTAATTAGATGCTAAATATAATTAGCTTCACAAAACATCACAATATAATAATAAATTAATTTAGAACTAAGATTAAAACTGTAAACTAAATATCACTAGAATAATAATAAGTTGATATAAATATTAATAAACTGATTTTTTACAAAATAAACTAATCAAATACAAGAAAGAATCAACAACTTAATATTAATAATGATGACATTCAAAAATAATAATAATAATTCAAATAATTTCAATAAACTAATTAAAAATATTTACAATATTAATACACTCATAATCAGGGGCAAAATTAAAATCTAAGAGTTGGGGTTAAAGTACTCGTGAACAAAAAAAAAAAATTTTAAATTTTTAAAATTAATATAAAATTTTTTAAAATTTCTAGTATTATTATTATATTATAGAATATTTATTTAATTATAAATATAATAATATATCAATAACAAATAAAATTTTAAAATTTAGAATAATTTATATAATAATACATCGATAATAAATAAAATTTTAAAATTTAAGATAATTTATATATATATTTAATTATAAATATAATAATACACCATATATTAGTTATATTTGACAACTTATAATAAATAATGGAACAACACAAATATGGACTATGTGTACTCATAATTAATCAAACCTACACAAAGCAATGGTAAATTGTTGTATATACAGAACAATATCCTTTAGGATAAATCTATTGTTAATTAAGTTCTTTTATTTATCATCTTTTATCTATTAAATCCTTAAAATTTTACTTATTCATATTAAATTTTTGAATTTTTATTTTTTATAATGCAAATTTTTAATGATAAAAATAAAAAATATTAAAAAATTTATATTCATTTTTCGTAATAAAAATTATTAAAATTATAGAAAGAAAGAAATATTCACTTTTATATCTCTAAACTTTTCAAATTTTCTGTATTAAATAACATAATTTTTTTTTTAAAATGAATATAATATTTTAGTAATTAATACATTATTATTATATAATTTCTCATTAATTTTATCTTTAATATACAAAAAGCCCTCAATATGAAAAAACATGAAATTTAAGTGGTCAATTTAAATAAATAAATTTTATAAATTCAATATAAAATTTAAGGGGTTCATAATGTTTATTCAAGTTTGTATTTAGCAGAAGGAAATTAAAGAGACATCCATGATTCTTCTGAAAAAGGTTGTTGAAGATGGGACCTTCTGAAGCCATGATTAAAGCCACAAACAAGGACTATGATAAAGAAAAAGATTTTTTCTTTGCCTTACACTTTTCTATAACATAAAGCTTTTATTAGAGCTGGAGAAATTGCCCCAAAACCCTACCCCAATTTCTGCTTTGCTTCATGCCACTCAAATTCTTCTTTTATTCCTTTCACTTCTCTCTCCCCCTCTCTCTCTAAGCACAGCTCTAAGCACTATATTATTGCATTAATAGTCCAGTAATTGGTTATATAAGTCAATATATTTTAAATCTTAACAGTTTTTTTTTTTTTTTTAATTTAGCAATTCGGTAATTAATTATATATTGAACTTTAATCAACATTTATTTAACAATAGATTATGGTATAGTTAACAACATGTATATTAACGCTTTCTGTTATGTACTTTTCCTGGGATAGGTCTAAGAGAAAAATAAACTTTGAAGTTATGAAGAAAATTATTGACAAGATGAAGATGAAGATGACAAATGCACAAGTATTATTATAGTACTAAAACATTGTGTTCTAATTTCAATGCCAATTAGGGGTTGCAAGTGTAGTTTCAACATTTGAGGTTCACGGGTCAGACCTTAACACAATTTACAAGAAAACAGTGTTGGAGTCAGGAAATTTTTGGATAAACTCCACAACCCATATTGAAATTCTGATATTAAGATCAAACAAAGCTATGACTTCCAAATATATATATATATATATATATATATATATAATTGCAAGATTAAGGAAATGCATGATTCAACTATGGTAATAGATATATTGATAATATTTATAAATTTCTTAGAAAATAAAAATTTTAAATCTAGGCAGAATTGGAATATTTTTAATGAATATTCCTTCAATTTCAATTTTTTTTTAATATATTTCAATTTAATTGTTGATTTCCTAATCCAAATTATATTTTATCTCAACTTTACAATAATACTCTCATTAAAAATTATATTAAAAAAATATAAAATTTAATTAATAGATATAAAATGTGAGAGAATTAAGAACATGCATGTCTGTTAAAATAATAAATGAATTAAATAAGTTAAAATAAAAAAAAATTAATAATTATGTATTTTGTAATTATAATATTTATTATATGATAGAGAGGATAATATTTTTCATGTCAAATAATAGGATATAATTGTAGAAAAAAAATAATTAATTTCTGAAAAATATTCTTCAAGATAAGAATATATATATATATATATATATATATATATATATATAGCAGTAAGTACAGTAAATACTGCATACCTATTTGCAGAATTTATTTACTATGAAATTAAGAAACTTCAAATATATATATATATATATAGCAGTAAGTACAGTAAATACTGCATACCTATTTGCAGAATTTATTCACTATGAAATTAAGAAACTTCAAATTTATTCATATTAAAATACAATTTATTTTAAATTGAAAAAAAAAAAAGGCACCAATTACCCCCCACCAACCCATCATTAGGAAAAAAAAATATTTAACAACAAAAATAAAATAAACAAAAGGATTAACAAAAAAGGCCTATAACAATAATGTTAATTAAAGAAAAAAATTAAAAAAAATAATTAAAATGACTAATGAGCCATAGTAACTGCAGAAGCTTGAGCTTGATAATTGATACTTCTTTGGTGAGGCATAGCAAGCATGGCAGTATGATCCAAGAAATCATTAAGAGATACAACAGATTGCAAGATTGTTCTTAAATCATCTGCACAAGAAAAACCCAAATTCCCAATTCTTCTAACAGCATAAACATAAAAAGTAATGCACCCTTTTCTGAACTTAAATCTTGCCATTTCATACCCATTTAAGCCTCTTATTAGCTTCTTGTTCACTTCCCCAAGAGGAATTTCTGGTGGCCAAATTCTATCTATACTCAATTTCAAAGACTCACATTCAAAAACAAAAACTAAAATTTTAGATTTCTTGGTACCAAGACCAAGTGTTAGAGTATGCCAAGCTTGGTGGGCTAAGATAGTGAAATTTGTAGGCAAAAAAGCTGTTGTTGAAGGAAAAGGGATTTTGCTATTGTTGTTTTTATTTGTAGGTGGATAAGAAAGAATTTTTAAAAGCTCAAGTGGCCTTGCTCGCCGGATAGTGAAAGATTTTACAATAAATTGCCCACCAAAACGAAGACCTTTCACTTCTGAACTTGGCTTGAAAGAAAAATCTGATGTGGGTTTTGCGTTTTGGTCATTTGGGTGTTGGTGTTTTTGCTTCTTATTACTATTATTTTGCTTCTTCTGCTTCTTCTCTTTTTCTTCCATGGTTTTAGTTTTTCTTTGGTGGGTATGGCTTTGAATTTTGATAGCTTTGGTGGGGTTTAATTTGGTTGTATGTGATATCCAACCAATCTAAGTCTTTTCATGATAAATTATATATGTGGGTTTTTTTCAATAATTTTTTATTATATTATATAATTAATTATATTTTCCGTTCGTGATTGAGATATTACAGTCAAAAGGAAGGGTAACCACTGTATATAAATCTGATCTTTCTTTATTTTACGCGATATTTATTTTTTATTTTAAGAATTTTGCCTTATTAAATTATTTTTATAGGAGTCACAATATTAATAATTAATATTAACGAAAAAAAATAATTTTTTTTAAATATTATATTTTTTTTATGAGTAACACGTCTAATTAATAAGATGATTCGAACTTAAAATTTCTTAAAAAAAAAATTTCCTACTTATAATTAAGTTATACTCTAGCCACATTTTCAAAATTTGTTATGCATATATATGCCATTGCTTTTATATATTATTAAAGTTAGGGTTTTTAGATGAGGATGGATGAAGAGGTTACACTTTGATTTTTTATCAATTTTTTTGGTTATTATTTTAATCTTGAAGTGTGTCATTGTATAATTATTTAATTAATATAATTAAAAAATGGGTCCTTAGATGGAAGCAAGTTGGAGTTCTTGAGTGCATTCATATTTTGATGATGTATTTCTTGATGTGGTCACCTTTCCTTAGCTTTTTCTGGTATGTGTATACCTTTACACATGAAGCTTGATGAATGTATATCAATGGAGACATGTACCCTTGCCTACCCAAAAAATAAATTAATTAAAGAAAAGACCAGTGTCTATATTCTTCTATTTCTTTATAGTCTTTATTTTTATATTACTAGACAATAATAATAATAAATAATAAATAACATGTATATTACAATTTTTTAAATAATTATTTTTTTTTTTACTCAATCAAAAGCAAATTATCTAATTAAAACTAAAAAATTCATATATAAAGAAAAAATTTTATTTAAAATATAATTTTAAAAATGAATTCTAATAAATTAAGTGAAAAAAAAAAATCAATTTATCAACTTAATCCATCTTTAAATTTTATTTTATATTACAAATTACTTTAATTTATGATAAATTAGATTAATGTTTAATGTATACCAACTTACCAATAAGATCACACTCATTACAAATTTTAATAATTATTAAGCTCCAACAAAATAAAAGGCCTTTTTCAACTGAATTTTTAACAATAGATCTTGGCATTGTTGAATCACAAAATCCCTCATAAAATCTGAAGATTAAAAAGACCTATATTTTTTTAACAGATTTCAAAAGTATAACATGAGCCTCTAAGGTATCTTGGGCTTCCATAAATGATAATTGTCTTCTGAAATTGGTATATATGCTCATTAACAGAGGACTAGGATCCCATTAATGCAAACTCAATGGAAAAATAGTTTAGGGGTGTTTGGTAGAGTATTGCTAAATGAGATTAGTATAAAAGTGTGATTGATAAATCGTTAATCGCTAAGCTACTTATGGGATTTGCCGATTGAAGAGAAATTTTGCCATAATTAGAATTTTTAATTGACAAACCAAACAATACAAATTTTTCTAATTGGCGAAAAAGCATATTAATAATCGGTAATTAGAAGTGTTTACTTAACCAACCAAACAGTCTCTTAATTAAGAAGATAATTTGTTTCCCAACACCCATTTATTTCTAATAGTAATTTTAATTTAATTTATGCAAAATTTTAATATATAACTAAATTTATAAATTTTAATTTAATAATATTAAAATCGTTTCCAGAATTATAAAGTTATGCATTTTTATTTTAATCAAACTATAATGAGATTTTGATTATAACTCTTTGACAACCCACAAGTCTTCTCCCTAAAGTTGTTTCCTTCCAAAGGCACCAATGCCTTTAATCATATCATGGAAGGAAAGGAATTCCAAAGGCATTGAGAGGAGACCAACTAAAGTCTTATAAAGCATTATAACTCTTTCAATGGGACCTAACATAATAACCCTGTCTAATTTCATGTTCAATACATACACATATATATTCACCTGTGAAAGCCATTAGATTAATAGTTTAGTTGTAAATTAAAATATGTTGGAAAATTTTAAAAATGTAAAATAAAAATCAGTAACAAAAAAGACTTGAGCCATGACAAAGCATTGCCCTTAAACATTTTTTACCAGACACTTTTCAGTGTTTATATTCAAATATTGATTACTGGCTTCCAAAAGTTAAATCAAATGGATACTTAGTAATAAAAAGTTCTTTTTGATAATAAATAAGAGAAATTTTGAAGGGAAAGTAAAGTGGAGTTTTATGATATAACTAATTTCTTAGTTTCCTTTCTTTTTTCGAGTCATTAAACTCTCAAATAAGAAATAGTTTTTATTTTTTCTCTTTTCTTTTCTTTTCTTATTCTAACTCTGAAAGATGAATTTAAATAGTAAATCATTATTTAAATGAAAAAAAAAATAATAGAATATTTACCTAGTTGACGGAATAAAATATTAGATGACTATTAATTCGATTTTCAAAATAGAGATATAACTTGTGAATTAGAATAAATTTTAAGAATTAAATGCTAGTTGATCTTTTTTATAAGTTCATATTCTTTAAGGAGAAAAGAGTAGTCAAAATTCTAATATCAAATCTCTTAAATTATAAAGCAAACACTTGATCACTAAACTATTGCTCCAATTGCAATCCAATGAAAAGGAAGATAATAGAACCAGGGCAATAAGCCCTTCCACCTCCAAATAGTTCTTTCCTTCTCAACCTTTTACACAAGCTTAAAGATGCAAATAATTAAGCAGAGCTAGAAAAGAAATCTCCACCTTACACGTTGTTGGGAGAAATAAAGAGTTGTGCTATGAGGAGAGCAGGCCCAAAACTATCAATTAAAGTTCAATAGTAACGATGAAAATAGCAATAGCCTTAAAACAAGAAGCAGCTTCAATCCACTGTGAAGACAACTAATCCGAGGAATGTAGATACAATATGCATGGATCTTCTAGTGGCTGCAATACTCAGTTAGGTATTTTGTTCTAAAATCTTCCTGAAAGACAAATTTAAGAGGAAAAGAAACTATATAATTAAGGATCACTCTCATGCTTAATTATCCTCTTACAATATAACATGAATTACAAATAGATTTATTCATGAATTGGACATGAAATCAAAATGATATATTTTAAAGATCTAACCCATCTAATTAGCAATTTTCTTTATAAATTGAAGTTCACAACTTGACTCACAAAGAAGTTTAATCACATATTAACTTTTCAATCACATTTAATATAGCCTAAAAAACTTCCCAATATACAAGTACAGTAAATTCTCCCAATCCAGCTTAATAATATTTTCAGTAAGCAAATTGTAAAATACGAATATGTCCATACTAATATATTTTTTATTTCGATAAGTAATTTTCACATTGAAAATGGTCTATAGCAAAGAAAATTTTTAACTATTCTTAGAGGAACAATATTTTTTATATACTAAATTAATCACAAATTGAAATTTTAAAAATTTAATATGAATAAAAATATTTCTTTATATATATAAATTACTCTCACATATAATTTTCATATTAGAAGTAATATATCCACTTTGTATAATTAAGTTGAATCATAAATATAAATATATTACTAATATTTTTTGATTAAAACAGATCAATGCCTAGTAGGGAGAAAATTCTATTGCTATTTAAACCTAGTTAGAAAAAAATAGTTTTTAATTAAAGTTCATGAACTCGTTTATATATGGACTTCACTCACTCACTCACTTATAAATCTTTTATATATTTTTTCATTATTCGATGTATAATATTTTTCAATATGGATTTTCTGTCCCATTTGATGTCCTATATAGCTCTATATACATCATATCACATTTTTTTCAAAAAAATTTGGCAGCTAATATTTTTTTATTAATATTATGGAGTATAAAAAGGTACATAAGATAAGAAATATGGCACTAAATAAAACAAAAGAACTAAATTAGATACTTTTCTCAACAACTATTTGGAGTCAATTAGAAAAAGATCTAGAAAAAGAAATTATCATATGGATTTAATTAGAAAAAAGAATTTCTTGTTGGATCAGATTAACATAATTCCTTGTCTTTACACTTAACTTAGAGAAAATTTCATTGTCATTTGGACCTAATTAGAAAAAAGAATTGTCATTTGGACCTGATTGACATGGTCCTCTGTTTTTGCCCTACATCTTAAACAAAATTCGTGCCATTTGGATCTAGCTAGAAAAGGAAATTGTCATTCGAATCCAATGAGAAAAAGAAATTGTCATCTACACCTTATTATAATATTCCTCTGTCTTGCTTGTAAACCTAATACAGAGAAAATTTCCATGCTTTTTGGAACTAATTAGAAAAGGAAATTACCATTTGAACTTAATTAGAAAAAGGATTTGCCATATGGACTTGATTAATACAGTCCCATGTCTGGTCTGTATACCTAGCAGAAAGAAAAATCTCTTACTATTTCGATCTAACATGATCCCTAGTCTTGTCAATACACCTAACAGCGAAAATTTCCTTGCTATTTGAACCTAATTACAAAAAAAAAATTTGCCATTAAAAAAATTAACATCTAGATATAGGGGGTGAGAAAAAACGATTCGGTTAATTTTATAGTTTGGTTAAATTGAATTTAAATTTTTATAAATTTTGATCTCGATTTGATTCGATTTATGTTAAAAAAATTTAAAATATCATAACAGACCAAATTATATATACTATAATATATATAAATGAATGAATTACCAAATTAAAATATGTTAATTCGGTTCGATCTAACAAAAATATCAATTTAGTTTATTTCGATTAATTATGCAAATTAATTTAATTTAGATTTTTAAATTTTAGATTTGGTTAACTCGATTTTTTTAAAATTTAATTTAATTTAAATTGAATTGACCGAATAATCACCCCCATGAACCTTATTAATGTGGTCCATGTCATGACTATACCCTAATAATAGAGAAAATTTATTTGCCATTTTTATCTAATTAGAAAAAAAATTACCATTTCGACATGATTAACCTATTTCACTTTTTTGTCCCTAACACCTTTTAGAGAGAAAATTCCTTTTCCTATTTAGAACTAGTTAGAAAAAGGATTTCTCAATTGAACTTAATTAACATGGTTTCCTATCTTATCTCTTCAATTTAATAGAGAGAAAAATTAACTCATCATTTGGATCTAAGGATCCATTTAGGATAAGAATTTAGAATTGAAATTGAGATTTTCAATTTCAATTCTCTAAAATTATAATTATGTTGAAATTATAATTTTAATGTTTATATCACAAAAAATTGAATAAAAATTAGAGGTGGTGATGAAATGCCGACAGCAATGATAATGGTGGAGCATTGCCGTCCGACGGTGGTAATACAGGTAGCGGTGATGAATCATCGATGCCGACAATAGTAAACCACTGATGCTAACGGCAGTGGACCTTCTGTAATGGTGATAGAGTGGTGGCAGCAGTAAACTACTAGTGCCAATGGTGGTGGAAGGGGCGAATCGTTGGCGATGATGATGGTGGGAGGATGGTGGTAAACTGTTAAAGGCGGTGGTGGCAGACCGTTGCCTCTAGCAATGATGGTGGTGGCAACAATGACAGCTGTAAAATTATAATTCTTGTAAGTTAAAAATGAAATTATAGATCATTCTTCTAGTTATATTACAATTCCATAAAATTATGGATAGAATTTTAATTTTAATTTTCTTAAATTGTCAAACACAGAAATTAAACGGGTTCTTCAATTTTAATTTCAGACTTTTCAAACGGATGTTAATAAAAAGGGATTTTTTCAAAAAAATAAAAAATATTTTATTTTTATTATTAGAAAAAAAAATGTTCAAAAATACTACGTACTTAAAAATATTTTTTTAAAAATACTACATAAAAAAATATTTTTTTAAAAATACAACATATACCAAAAAATAGTAAAAATAAAAAATAATAATAAAAAACAACTGTAAAATTAAAAAAATAAAAAATAAAAAAATAATATATTTATATAATATTCCCTAATAAAAATAGGAATTCTCATTTGGACCCAATTAACTTGAATTGTCCCAATATCTAATAGAGAGGAAATTTCTTTACCATTTAGACCTCTAATTAAAAAAGTAACTGCCATTATATCTCTCTGATTGGAAAAGAAAATTATTATTTGAACCTAATTTCTTATCCATGCTCCTAACACTTAAAAAAAAAAAAAGACCATATTAGAATTTCCATAAAAATAATATTTGAAGAGGGTACTCCAAAAGATCACTCATGTATAAATTAATCATGTCCGTTAAGATTTACCACATCAAAGCATTTTCCAAGGTGGAGTATACAATTAAATATTTAAAATTTGTGATTTCTTTGAATGATTAGTTAATTTTAATCACTCACCATTAGCTTAGTCTGGTTAATCCAATTTTAAAAATTTTAAGCCTGGCCCAAGTAATGATTTGGTCGTTGGAAAATTAAATATTCTTTCTATGTTCGTGTATTTTTAACAAGGTTGGGTTTAGTAGATTTAGCTCAGTATTGCTTATACAGAAAACTCTCTTACCATTTGGATCTAATTAAAGTAGAATTCGCCAACACAATAACTTTGATTCCAGGGTTTATACAACTAATCCATATAATCAGAATAAAATAAAATAACAAGATTAACCAGAACCAGATACAACACAAAAATTTATATAACTGCTCATTTAAATGCCAGCAGAATGCACTATTTCCTGTTTAAATTTGCTCAAGGGAAACATGGTAGATAAAAGATTAAATTCTGTCTAGAAAAAACCCAAGGAATTCTGCATTTAGAATGGTACTTGCAATTGCAAACTCTAACTCATGACAGAGATAATAAAGCAAATATGAAATGAAATAGAAAGAATAAACAGGAAGCGTAACAAAACTATCAGAAGAAAACTATATAGCATTGACTTGTAGCGTATATATGCACAAGCAACTTCCCAATTACTTGAAAATACATGCAACTCAACTTCGAAGAAAAGCTCAACGAACAGGAAATCAAAAAAAATAAATTAGAACCAAAATTCCTTGACCAAAAAATATAATGCAAGGAATACATTCAAAATGAAACTCAAAATAAAAAACAAGTATGACCTAGGGAATAATGCACCTTGGTAAGGCAAGTGCTAACTGGTTTGGCCGGAGATTCTGCTGCTGCTATGGATAGATAATGTGCCCAGTTCGGAACACCTGATACTGTCACTTGCTGCCAATGCACATAATGCGAAAAATAATTGTGTGACTCAAATACGAAGTGTTATTATCCTTTTATGTCCTCTGTATTCGTTCTATTCATCTGAGGAAAAAGAATTACTAAACATGACAGCCGTAGTACAATTAAACTCTCTCACAATGGAACTTGGCATTCCCGGGCAAAATTTCTATGCACTTCAAAGACCTCTCAATAATGAATGTCTTCGCCTGTCATGCTTCACTCTCCAGTTATTGTCAGTGTTCATGGGCTTCAAGAGCTGCTCCTCTTCTATTTCAGATTGGAGCGACGATTGCAGCCTCTTTAAATGTCCACTGCACAGCTTATGGTCAGAAGAGTTGATGCTGTTACAATTTTGCTCATCTGGACTCAAATGCCTCTGGTATGGTGAGTGCCACTTTGCTTGCAAATATGCAAGAGATCTCCAAGGAGGCAGAGGCATTGAGTTTTGCTTGAGAGAAGATTTAGCAGCTTCAACCATGACTTGAAGATACTGTTTCAACCTGGTCATAGAGCCAACATAAATAACAGGAAGCGACTTCAATATTCTGTCATAGGAGTCTACTGCTCTAGCAATCTCAAAATGACTTTGAAAATCAATATCAATAATCAGACGCTCAGAACTTCCACCGTTATTGTAGGTAACCACATCAACATATTCATGATCCCCTGCCATATAACATAAGAATAGGATTTTAGGAAAGGATGGAGAAAATTTTACTATTTATCAAGTAGAAAACAAGCAGACAGGTGTTGAAACAGATATCCATTTAAAACATATTTCTCAGAAGACAGAAAAACAGGGAATGGAGATTAAGTAAGCAAAATAAAATCACCACAAATTTGCCCCAACGATCACTATCACAATATTTACAATTAATCATATAACTCAACAATCAATCACAGAATTTATCATTTCAAGTGTATTCCAGAACTTGTGATAGGATCATCAGAAGCTTTTTTTAAATATGAAAGGTTACAATCCGCAATGTAAAATGCAAGATAACTAGATGCAGAAGGACCTTTTCTTTTTTCCTTTAAACTTAGTGAGAAACTTATATGATAATTATATAATGTGAAAAACGGTAATAACCATAATAATGAGAAGAAGAAGAAGAAGAAAACTGTTATACTTTCAATTGAAATAGATTTCATCTCAGAGGCATGAGATTAAATAAATGGTGAAATGTATTCCCTAACCAGCAAAATCTAGTCTAGTAGGAACCTTTCCAACTATAGTCCTTCCTTGAAAAAATAACAAGAACTAATGTTTTGGGATAAGATTGCAACATCACATACCCCCAGGAACCTTGCCACCACCCTGCCACCTGGATGCACACACAGCAGCATCATAACCAGCAAGTCTCAAGAGCTTCACCAAAGAATATCTAATACAGCTGGCATTACATGAACCTGACGTAACAAAGTGAAGATCCGTCTCCTTGATGGATACCATATGAGAATGAACCAATGACAGTAAGTCACTCTCATACTGAGCTACCGAGTGTCTATAAAACTGCAATGACACAAGAATGAAAGATAATGAGATTATCCTTAATTGAAAATTGAAAAAAATTAATAAGTAATGAACATCAACATGATCCAACAAAGAGAGTGATTTTTGACAGAGCGTTAATAAAATTGCATTAAGAAAAGACAGAAGCTCACATTAAAATGACCTAATAAATTCATTAAAACACAATGGGAACAAAAGCACACGTTTTGCATAAGAAGTAAATGACCAAATATCTTATAAAGTGACTAAACTAAGGTTGGGTTTACTTCCACATTTCTGAGAGAATTAGGCGTTGACAACAGCTATTTTATGAAAGACTACAAAAGAATCTAAGAGGAAGTATAAAAGATGTCATCAAGATAGTCCACACAAATAGTTAGCATGAACGATAATTATCAGAGACCTCGGAGCCTTTACTACACAGGACTAAAGATATTTGCTAGATGCCCAATAATTTCTCAATTGGTCCATCTTTACTGATAAGATGAACCATATAATGATGTCTAATTTTTCCTCTAAGGTTTTACCGAAGCATTCATAAACCCTAATTAGCTAAGGTATTCTGAATAACACTACTGCTCCCATGTCCTTTTAAGCAAAGACCCAGAAAACGAACCTCACACGTAAGTTCAAAAGGAGAACAATCAAAGCCTCATCAAAGATAATTTACACCAGCAAATTTGTATTCAAAAAATTTGGCAAAAAGATATAACTCAACAAATAAAATTATTATAATAGCTATAGATTGCAGACAAAAGACTTCCACTAATCAAAATTGCAACTACAAGACTTAATCAAGTCATTTAAGACAAAAAAATATATATATATATTTTTTATTGATTCTAAGAAAAATTAAATTAAAATTGATTTTATTTCCGAATTTTGTTGGAAGGGGCAAAAATTATATTAATGAAAGAATAGACTGATAATTACTAAAAGACCCTTCAAATTCTAAGACCAACCCAGAAATTTTTTATTTTTCTTTTTTTAATTTAATGAAAAGGAAAAGGAAAGAGTACATATCATTATTTAAATTCATTTCCAACAAAAAGAAATTCTATTATTCTTTCTTGAATTATACAATTCTTGATAAAGGAAATGGCAGGTTGGTAATTAAAAGTTAAAAAAAAAAAAATTGAATTACCGAAATCTTGTCGGCCAGATGGTGGATATCAGAGAGACCGGAATCGCTATCGCTGCTGCACCTAGAATCAGCGCTGCTGCTACCGCCGTTCTCAAGAAAATCGCTAACCATAAGAGCCAAGTCATGCTCGCTCTCATGGCTAAATCCTCCGCCAATCTGCCCCGCAATCTCCCTCGCCCACCAGTCCCCAGTCGCCGCTGCCGCACACATCTTCGAACCTCCAAAAACCAAATTTTTAAAAAAAAAAATTACCCTAAAAAAGAAAATGACGTCGTTATCCCGTCGTCTTTTTCTTCCCCTCTTAATTCTTCAAACAAAATCATCAACAAATTTTTCTTTTTTTTTTTTCAAATTCGAATTCAAAATTCGTAAATGTTTTATAGAAATGCTTTTGATTAATGCAACAATTGAAATCTAAATTCAATTCAAAGCAGAGTCCAACACAAATTCAGATTTTTTTTTTTCTTTTCTTATATAATTTAAAAAAAAATGTGTTTGATCCAATGGGCGAGAGGCAGAGGAGGAGAAGGAGGAAGAAGAAGAAGATAAAGAGGTTTCTTCTTGTGCAGCAAAAACCCAAAATGTTGGAGAAAGTAACTTAATAATAATAACAATGATAATAGTGCATATAAATTTGAAATGCCGATTTTACCCTTCATTTTGTTGCTTTATGGCCAAGAAAGTCCTCAAAAGTGCCGGAGTATTGGATAAGGTGGAAAGGGTTGAAATGTACATGGACTGAAAAGGGTGGCAGGTTCAAATTGAATTTGGTGATTATTTTTTATTTTTATTTCATTTTTAGTTAGAAGATATATATCTCTGATATTTTAGTTTGATTTTCATTTTGAAAAAAAAAATCACAACGGTTTTGTAAAATAATTTATGTTGCCACCTTTAGGCAAGAAAATCATCCTACCAAACCCTCTCAAAACAGCTTAGCACTTGTAAGTGAAAGAAAATGCTTTTCAATTTATAAATTTTAAGTTGAAATTTCTTTTTTCCAATGAAAAAAAAAATTATTATATATTTATATTAAAATCAGGAACATATAGAAAATTTAGAACTCTTTTTATGCTCACAGTCGATGTTTTTAAAATCGAATCAGTTAAAAAATTGATAAAAATCAAAAATTAAAAGTTCTATTAAAGTCGAACCAATTAAAAAAAAATTGGTATATATATATATATATATATATATATATATATATATAATTTGATATTTATTATATATACATGATGAAAATAAATATAATTTTATATTTATTATTTTTAATCAAAAATAAAAAAAGATTTAAAAAATTAAACAAAATTCTAATATGCTCAAATAGGAAAAATAGGCCTGATTTAATTGATTTACTGAAAAAATAGATTTAATTTGATCGATTCACTAGTTAACCGATCGGTTTATAGATTTTTTAATTGATTTTTGGAGGATAAATTTTTGAATCGATCGAATTAATTTTAAGTTTGTTTTTCTATTTTTCTGATTCTGACCAATTAATTCGATTCAATTTTAACAATCATGGTTTTTATTTATTTATTTACAAACTCAAAAGGCTAAAGTTTAGAGAATAAATAAAAAGGCATGGGGAATAAGAGAATTTCAATATTACAACAGAAATATATAATATTTTATTTTGCATATGTTAATGGTTGGTGGTGATGTTAAAAAATTAATTTTAAATAAATTGAGAATTAAATTTTTTTTTTATGTAGGTATAAAAAATTTTAGGAAATTAATATAAGTGGACTGAGAATATGTAAAAGTCATATTTAGATAAAATAAGTAAATTTTTTTTCATAAATTAACGAGATTAAATAATCATCCGTACTTATTAATGTTCAGTGTTAAGGGCAAAATTTTTTTTTAATAGGTCATATACCTAATTGATGAACAAAATTGAACAATTGATCGGTTCAATTTAAATCAAATCCAAATTTTTCAAAAATTAAATAAGTCGAATTAAAATTTTTAGAAATTAAAACCAATTGAATATTAAATAGAATCAAAGTGAAAATTTTTCAAATCAAATCGATTCAATATATTTATATTCGATTATTTTAGTTCTTTAAATAAATTAAATGTATATATATATATTTCGGTTGATTCGGTATTTTTGATTTTTAAAAAAAATAAAACTGAAATAAATTAATTAAAATTTTAAAAAAATTAACTAAATTAAACCAAATTTTAAAACAAACCAACCTAACGAAATTTAATTCTATTTAATTTTTAATTTTTCCAATTTTTTCTCACCGTATTGATGAATCAAAAACCACTCCTTGAGAGTCAAACTCTTTATCATCCAAGATATAAGCTTAGTGTTTGTAATTTGCGAGATTTGATTTTTATTAAATGACACGTAAAACATTTAAAAACACTTTAAAAACAAAAATAATATACTTATCAGTCTTATAGTAATTAATTAATTAATATGTACTATATAGTATATATTATTAGCCACGTCAACGTTTAAGAAGACAATACCTAATTTTGGTTTTAATTAATTTTCCCACTTAATTGACAGATCAATTATGCATTTAGTTATTATTAATTAATTCATTAGTGAATTTAGTTACTGCTTTTTTTAATCATACGTCCAGAACGGTTTTAAATCATCGTGAAGGTTACGAACAATTAAATAGTGTAATGACTAATTAATGAGATTATTAAAACCTCAATTACACTTTCAGTTAATTTTCGAATATTCATTATCAATGATGGTTTTTGGTCGCCATAAATGACAAATCATTTTAAATTAATTTACTATATATATATAAACACCAAATTTATAATGAAAATATTGATTATACATTATTAAAAAAAAGGATGAATTCTTTAACATGTTTTAATTATAAAACATGCAAAACAACTATGTACAATTTATAAATTAAAACTCTAAGAATTAGTATAGTTAATAAGAGATTTTTTTTATATAATTAGAATTCAAATCTCGAGACTAATAAAATAATTTTTAAATCTGAGTGCAAAATAAATTCATTCAATGGCAAAAATAGTTCTTGAGATTTATAAAATTAATAAAATGATACTTTTATTTTGAAAAAATTAATTTTTTAGTTTTAAATTTTTTTTGACCCTTTAATTTTTAAAATTTTTTTAAGATAAATTACTATTAAATCTTTGAAATATATTAAAATTAATAAAATATTTCTTTTATTTTGAAAAATTATTTTTTTTGTCTCTTATTTATAGAATTTATTTTTAAAATTTTTGTATCTTTTTTTAGATATAAAAGGGTGCTCATTTTTTAAAATTCTGCATCCCTATTTATAAGAAATTATATGAAACAGAAGATTAAATATCAAATAAGATAGAAAATTTATATTATTTAGAAAAAATAAAAAGCAATAAAGAAAATGAAGGTTCTGATAAGCTACAAAGAAACTCGTCTCATCTATGGTGGTGGGACAACACGGTTGCATGCATTATCTATCTATGTCTTGTTTTTAATATATAGATAATGACAATTACAACTTGTACAATTATTCATAGGCCTAAAATTGATCAAACAAACTCTCATGCTTTAATAAAAAGTTGGTCGGCTAATTAGGACCATCAACTTCAACTATCCTTTTTGGATGAAGTGGGAATTGGGTGGCATTTTGGACCACTTCCATAATTTTTCCAAGTCAAGTCAATTAATGAAATAGAACTATGTTTACAAGTATCAGTTGAAATTCACTTAGAGACTGTTTGGTTGATTAATTAAATATTTTTAAAATATTTTTAATTATCGATTGTTAATATATAGATCGTCAATTTGAAAAATTTATGTTGTTTAGTAGGTCAACTAAAAATTTCGATTATGATAAAATTTCTTTTCAATCGGCAAATCCCATAAGTAATTATAAATTACTTTTAGCGATTAGCGATTTATCGATCGCACTTTTACATTAATCACACATTTAGTAATCATTTTACTAAATATGCTCTTAATTATGATTTATGATATTAATTATTGATTAACAGTTGGCACTTGACAAATAATTATTAAAATTAAAAATTTTAAATTTTAATATTTTAATTATAATTTTAATATAAAAAAAAAAGTAGGGTACAAATTCTGAACTCTAAACAATTTAGAAAAAAAAATTATTAATTTGTAAAAATTTATTTAAATCAAATTTTTTTCACATCTAATTAATTATCGACTTATCTAAAATTAATTTCTTGACTCCATCGTATATAAAAAATACTTAAATTAATTTTTAGGTTGCCATCTTTTAGGTATAGGTAAAGGATGAAACATAATAATTAATTAATTATATTTGTTTGTTAATTATTATTTGCAGTTTAATGTAGGCCAACCTTTTAAAAAACCATTATTTATACCAAAACTTTATTGTATATCACATGAATCTTATTTAAAAATAATAAAAAAAAGTGTTTAATTAAATAAAATAAAATATAAAAAATTTAATTACACATTAAAATAAGTATAAGAGCTTGCACATGCATTTGGCCCTGTTTTAAAAGACAAATTCGAACTCAGTTGGTTCCACTTGGCATTATTATTTATTCATGAGTTTGTGAATCATGAGTTTCTATTTGGTTCTGAACTGAAACCAAACTGTTGACCACCTCTGGTTTTGAATTTTGATAGGGACCTCTCTAGCCTACCAATTCATTTTGATAAATTTTATTTATTAGAATACATGAAACTTTTGAATTTAATTACAGGATAAAATTTGCATGAAAATTTGGTGCAATTAAAAAACAAAATCTTGATGAGTTCTAATTCAAAACAAATCAAATGACATGCAGGAAACGTTGGGTAAATTACAACTTCATGGGTTGAAAATGAAGTTTGCTAACTACTTTTTATATCATATTTTTTCGTATATGTTATTTTTTATCTCATATTTTTTTTTAAATATTTTAATAATTATTTTTTTTATAAGTGATATGATATATAAAAAAATTAAAATATATAAGAGAATAAAGGTTTTAGATTGCTTTTTACCTATACAAAATATATTTTATTATAATTATATTTTCCTACCTATACTATAAAAAAAAAAAAGGTAATTGGTTCTTTGATTATCAAAATCAATTGAAGTTTGGATTCATTCAAACTTTACAGTAATAAAATAGAATTGATTCATCCACCAAAGTTGAATATGTACACTATTAAAGATTACGTAGCAGCCTTCACTACGCCAGCACAAACCACCAAATTGTCTCTCAAAACCAAAACCAAAACCACCCTCAACTAGAATTCTCAAAACCAAAACTTGAGATTTTTTTTTTTAATGGAGAAATTATTTTCATGAAATTGTATTTATAATGACAATATTATTTTTAAAAATAAAATAATTTGAATATTACTCTTACATTGTATTAAAAAAGCTTAAGCATGACTTTAATAAGTTTATATATAATTTTAAATTTTATTTTATATAATTTATAAAATTTTATTTTTTTTCGAATTAATTTTTTGTTCTGAATAGAGATTAAGAATATTTAGATATTTAATTATAAAATTTAATTGTTATTTAAAAATATACGTATCAATAATTAAAAAATTATTTGAGTGTTTTAATGCATAATTTTTACAAATTAATTATCAATTCATTTTTTTAATCGAAATTTTTTTATAATAAATAAAAATTATTATTATTTATTAAAATGTTTTTCAATTGAAAAAAAAATTATGATAATTATTAATCTTTCGTGCATTGAATATAATTTTATCAGTCAATCCATTTGATTTTATTTTATATAAAAAATATGTTATTAGATTCGTTGTAAAAAATATTATAATATTATAATTTTTAAAAATTTTATAAAATTTTTTAATTTCTAAAAAATTCTTATAATAAAAATTAATATATTTTTGACGCATGGACCACTCAATCCAGATAAGATTGCCTTTAATTTAAGGATAACAGCCATCCTTCTCAATCAGTCACTGAGTAGGGAATTAGGTTGTGGCATTGAACCTACACAGCAGGTGCAAACAAACAATAATTTAATAGCTCCATAACTCAGGGGTGGGGTAGAGAAAGAAACACAAGGCATATTCTAGCTCTTTCTAACTGGCTCCTAAAGGAATATCCTGACATATCTACATCCTTCTTTTTAAATTTTAGGTAGATGGATTCTCTTTATGGTACACAGGTTGGACACTTGGCAGATACTATTATTGTGAAAACAACAAGGAAGATGCTTCTGAAAGAAATTATTATTTGATCTGATTGATATCGGAATAACGTTAACATATATGACTTATTGAATCAACATCATCCCAACTAGCTTGTCAAGTCTTCTATATCAATAAAAAAAAAAAAATAAAATAAGAAAAAAATTGAGATTGATTGTCAATTATAACAAGATTTATTAGCTAGCATAACCATTTAAGAGGTGTTTAAATAAAAAATTTATTTATAAAATAAAAATTTTAAATTATTATTTAAAAAAAATTTTCATGTTAAGTTTAAATTATTTTTTTTAAATTTTAAAATAATATTTTAAATTAATCATTCAAACACTTAAAAAATTATTTAATATTTTTTAAATTTTAAAATAATATTTTATACTTATTTTAAATATATTCAAATACCATTTTGATATCTTTATAATGTAAGATGTTGGAGATAGTGGGATGGCAAACAGATTGAGTTTGGGGACGAATTTAGGAAAGTCTGAATCCGATTTGTTTAAAAAAAATATTCACCTGCCATCAGCTCCACTTTAGATTGAAACGGAAGAGAGCATATCAAGATCAAGATGAATAATATATATTTATATATATATTTTTTATTTATAACTTTTCTTTTCAAAAAATAATTTTAATATTACTTATATATATTAAATAACTATAATTTAAATATAAATATAATATTAAAAAATATATAATATATACAATTGAATTGAATTCAGAGCGAGTTATATATTATTTGTTTTTGACTTGAGTTAAAATTACAAATCTCGAGCCCCTTTATTAAAAGAGGCAAATAAAATTATCATCCCTAAAAAAAAAAAAAAAAAAAGCTTGGCCTAAGGATTGTAATCGAATCTACCATATGCATTCTCCTCCACCTCTTCTTATCATGTGTCCAGCATCGACTCTAATTTCCTGCAATTAGGAGTAAGCAGGGATCTTGATATTAACGAATTGAATAGAATAATTGAAATAAAAACTTTTAGAACTGAAAGTCTCGTTGATTATTTGACAGTCTTCTCACTGAACTGTATCCATACAAATATTTTGGAATGGTTCTAGATCCCATTATTATACCCAAACATATACAATTATACTAATAAAAATATTTTGAAATGGTTCTAAACCTCATTATTATCACAAACTCAAATATGGAATCCTGCATATATAGGGATAACGTATAATTTTAATCATACTGTTTAAATTTAGAAGCACATTGACTCTTAATATTTTTTGAGATATAATTTTAATCCTAATATTATTTAAATTTATAATTCCGACCTTTTTGACCGTTGACTTCTGTCCCTAGACTTCACAAGAATTAAAAAGTAATTGATAAATTATAAGTTAGTTCCTAAATTTTTATTTATTTATAAAAAAGTATTTTTAAAATTAAATATATAAAAAATAAAATAAATTAATAACTAAATAAAAATTAATTATTTTATTTAATTAAAATTAAAATAAATATCATTTTTAATTTAAAATTACTTTTTATTAAATTAAAATAATTAATTTTTATTT
>CANXYC010166670.1:0-21416 GCA_948193065.1 Aleurites moluccanus | reverse complement strand
AAATTTATTCTCTTACTTTTATTTTAAATTGTCTACTAAAATTCATCCAACCTTATTATTTTTCCAAATAATAACAATAATTAGGAGTGATTCGTTGATATTCCCTTTCTCGTGGGAACTATACTTACTCATCATTATTACTTGCCACGCGATCTATATACTTGCAGTACCGCAAAGTTCGCAACAGCCTTCATGTAATGAACATTAGATCTTGGACTTTAGGGCCATAAACCATAATAATGTTAAATTGTCATCATGAAACCTATTTTCTTCATGCATACATGCATCCATGTATGACCATGCATTCATGCATTTGTGGACTAAGAACTAATGAGTCAATGGTCAAACCAAAACCCAAAATTTCGAACCCATTAAACCACCCACAAAACCTTCAAACCTTACTTTCCCACCTTTGTTTAGGTTTTGTTTGGACCACCACGACCTGATGCCGAATCTTTCTTTTGAAAGGTACAAATGGAAAGCACAGCACCCGGTATGGAGGCCATAGAAATAATGTTAGCTAACCTACTCAAAAAGCAAGAGGATAACTTCCAGGTTGCCTTAAGCCATGCCCTTGATATGCAGTGTCAATACATCCTTAGTGAGGTGAAAACAATGATGGGCTAAGGAACAAATGCCCCTTAAGCTGATGCCCCTAATAAATCCTCATTCCTTCCACCAAACCCTATTATTGATCTGACAAATAACAGAAAAGCTCCTGAAATTACCATTCCACCCCAGACTATCAATTTGACCTGTCGCACTATGCCATCCTCCTCCCCGAATCTTGTTCATAGAGGAGAGAATTCCAACTCAACAGAAACTAAGAAATTAATGGACAAATTTGAAGCTATGGAAAGGCTTCTGAAAAACATTAAAAAGCATGAGGATCTGATCGATGTGGATTCACTTACTTTATTCCCAAATGCTTGGGTGCCTCCAAAGTTCAAAATGCCTAGCATGGACAAATTTGATGGAACTACCTGCCCTAAAACTCATTTGAAGATGTATGTGGAGGTTACAAACCCATTGGGGGTGGACAATGAGCTCCTTGCTCAATTGTTCCAATAGTCGCTCACAGGTGCGGCGATGAGATGGTTTGTTGACTTGGACACCAATTTCAAGAAAACATGGGATGATATTTGTAATGCTTTCGTCAAGCAATATCATTATAACATTGAGGTGGATATCACTAGGAGAGACCTGGAGACCACCAAGCAATAACAAAGGGAGTCCTTCTCCACTTTTCTCACTAGATGGAAGGCAAAAGCAACCCAAATGATGAATAGGCCCACCGAGCAGGAGCAGATTGATATAATCATCAAGAATCTCCTTCTAAGTTACCAGACTCATCTCCAAACCCAATATCTGCTAGACTTTAAAGCCCTTATTGCCACCATATCAAAGATAGAGGATTTGATCCAGAATGGGCAAATCAAGGAACAATCCTCTGGTTCAATGTATAGGAAGAACACTCGCTATACCCACAACACTTCAGCTAATCAGAAAGGCGGGAAAGTTGCTGCCATATCCAACCATCCTCCTATGAGACTCGAAAGGAGGTCTTTTATTGATCTGGGTATGCCATTTGTCATGGTATACAAGAAGGCATTAGAGGCAAATTTGGTGAAGCCTTTAGAGCCTAGGGCACCCCCAAATCCTTTGCCCAAAAGCTAGAATATGAATGAATATTGTGAATATCATCAGGGTTCAGGGCACAAAACAGAAATGTGCAAGAACCTTAGGAATAAGATCTAGGACTTGGTGGATAATGGCGATATCATTCCACCAAAAGCAAGACCCAACATCACCCCTGACCCTCTTTCGAATCATCAAGTTAATGTCAATTTCTCCACTCTTGCAACATAGAAATGGATCTAATATCTTTGATTAGATCAAATAATGATTTTGCTGTTTATTGGTTTTTAATGATTTTATGGACGAAATAGACGCAATAACTAGAAGTGGTAGATTCTATCAACCGAACTCATCGGTACAACAGCCCGTCCAGTATGTTCCCCCTCCTATGGAGAAGATAAACAATGAGCCTGAAGAGGATGCTATCCTTAAACAGTTAAAGAAAACCCAAGCTAACATCTCCATTTGGAGTCTCATCCAGTCATCCTTCCCACATTGCCAAGCTCTTTGCAAGGCGTTGAATCAGTGCCAAGCTCCAGTTGACATTTCTCCTGAAACCTTGGTAGCCTCCCTCACTAGCTCAACCAAGGTTGCTTCCATCTCTTTCACTGATCATGATTTGCCAAAGGAAGGAGAAAATCACAACCAAGCTCTGTATATAATTGTGATGACCCAAGGGAAAACAGTCCCCATGGTTTTGGTTGATAATGGGTTGGCCCTGAATGTGTGCCCATTAAAAGTTGCAAGTTGCTTGGGACTTGACGCTGCAGATTTCACCCCCTCCGATTAGATTGTGAGGGTATATGATAATATAAAGAGAGAGGACCTGGGTGTGGCTAATCTTGATGTGACGATCGGACCTATGATTGCTCCTATCCCCTTCCAAGTGATTGATGTGCCTGCCTTCTTTAACCTCCTCCTTAGAAGACCTTAGATTTATAAGGCAAGGGTTTTTCCATCCTCCTTGCATCAAAAGCTCAAGATGCCTCATGGAACTGCTGTAGTCACCATCAAAGGTGATACACACGGAAAAAGTGAGGTTCCCAGCTCTGCTCCTATTTTGGGAATTTAGCCTGAGCCAAATACTGTCCCTTTGTCTGGTTTCTCCTTTGACACCATACAATTCATTAAATAAGAAAGGGGTAAAGAGTTAGTCCCGTTTGATTTTGATCCTTTTGGAAACATAGCAGTGGCTAACATCTTAAAGAGAATGAACTATTTTCCTGGTTTAGGTCTTGGGAGGAATCAGCAGGGGATAACCTCTTTCAAGGAATATCCAGTAGCCAACCCATCTTTTGGACTTGGTTACAAGCCTACCGAAGAGGATTTAGAGGAGGTTGAGATGAGAGCCAAAAAGAGAGATGAGGCTAAAAGGAGAGGTGAGGCTTTTAATTGGCAGATGTGCCCTTACTTCAGAACTTTGTATGGGTATTTTGTAAAAGAAGGGGAAGATTTTCCTTTCTGTGGCTTTGCTAAACCATGCTATTGCCCTGTAACTAAGAAGTTAATCCCAGGTTTTGAAATTTTCTTTGATGTCAGGCTCAGTTTGGAGGGTTGCGAGCCCATTTACTTTCTAGAGCAAGATTGGGAGGAAAATATGGAGGCTAGTCTATTTGAGCAAGTCCTCATGATTGGAAGTGAAGTGGCAATAGACCCCGCCAAGCTCATCCATCCTACTTTGGTTGCACCAGACAACTGGCACATTGAGAAGTTTCCCAACCTTGATGAAACACTTTCCTTCTCAGCCAAGTCCGAGACAAAATTCGAGTTCGAAGTAGAGTCAGAGTCGGAGTTTGTTGAGTCAGTTTTTTCTTTTTCTTCTGTAGAGTCAGATAAGGATCTCCCTGGTCCTTCTTTCAGCTTCAATGTAGTCCGCAAGGAGGGGATAGAAGTAGACCCAGTCAAATCAAGAGTCATTTTGGAGATGCCAGCTCCAAAGACTGAAAAGGAAATCATGGGAGTCTTAGGACGTTTGCAATACATTAGTAGGTTCATCTCTCAGTTGGCTAATGTTTGTGGACCCATCTTCAAATTGTTGAAGAATGGGACTTCCAAAGAATGGAATGATGAATGTCAGCAAACTTTTGAAAGGATCAAGCAATACCTGTTAAATCCTCCTGTATTGTAACCACCAAGACTCGGTAAAACCTTGTTGTTATACCTCTCTATAACTAAATAGGCCATGGGGGCGATGCTCACTCAAAATGCTATAGATTCACACAAAAAAATGCCATTTATTACTTGAGTAAGCGCATGCTTGCTCATAAACTAAAGTACAATCAAATCGAGCAGTTGTGCCTTGCCTTGGTTTGGGTATGCCATAAGCTCCAGCATTATTTGGGTTCATATACCACACATGTTCTTGCTGACAAGAGCCCCTTGAAATTCCTTATGGAGAGGCCGGTTCTTGATAGCAAAATGGCCCGATTGTTGGCAATTCTAGTAGCTTTTGATCTTAAGTATGTTCTAAGAAAAGCTATCAAAGGAAGTGTGATAGCCGACCAGCTAGCTACTGTCCCAATAGATGATGAACTATTTGAGCCTGAATTCCCTGATGAAGACATCATGGAATTAAAACCTGAAGTTTGGAAGTTGTACTTCGATGGAGCAGCTAACAACAAGGGTTATGGCGCGGGGATAGAACTTGCCACGCCAAATGGGTATCATTTACCCATGGCCATTAAATTATCCTTTGGAGTAACAAACAATGAGGCAGAATATGAAGCCTGCATATATGGTTTAGAGGTTGCCACAAATATGAGGATTGATTGCCTAGAGGTCTATGGGGACTCTAATTTGATTGTGTCACAAGCTTTGGATAAGTGGAAGATAAAAGAAGAGCGTTTAGTTCCTTACTATCAACGCGTGACTGATCTAGCAGAAAATTTTCATGAATTATCTTTCCACTATCTACCTCCAAGAATCAGTTTGTCGATGCTTTGGCAACACTGGCCTCCATGATAAACATGATAGGTAATGAGATTGTATGTCCTGTGGTCATTGAAGTGCGAAGGCAACCAAGTTATGTTACGACATGCATGCAGATTCAATTAGCTGATGGCAAGCCATGGTATTGAGACATATTCAATTTCCTAAAAAATGAGCAGTATGCGGAAGGGGCATCCAAATCAGACCAGGGGACCCTGAGACAATTGGCTAGCAACTTCATACCAAATGGTGATGTGTTGTATAGAAGAGCTTGGGATAACATCCACCTCAGGTGTGTAATAGAGGAGGAAGCTCAACAGATCATGGAATGGGTATATGGCGGTGAAGAAGTTCTGCACATGAATGGTTTTGCATTGGCCAGGAAAATCACAAACTTGGGATATGTTTGGCTTTCAATGAATGACGATTGTTCTAAATATGTTCAGAAATGCCACAAGTGCCAAATATTTGCAAAGCTTCAAAAGCGACCTCTCGTTCCGTTGCACCCAACTGCAACTCCCTGGCCTTTTGCTATATGGGGCATTGATGTCATAGGGCACATCAGTCCTAAATCCTCAAATGGTCATGATTACATTCTGGTGGTGATAGATTACTTCACAAAGTGGGTAGAAGCAACTTCTTATCAAGTGTTAAATTCTAAAAAGGTGGCACATTTTATCCGAACTAACATCATTTGTCGGTTTGGATTGCCTTTTGAGATCATCACAGACAATGGGTCTCATTTTCAGAAGGAAGTAATAAATCTGCTTGAAAAGGAAAAGATTCAACATCATCGGTCTTCTCCTTATCAACCTCAGACCAACGGGGCAGTTGAAGCAGCAAATAAAACAATCAAGACCATTCTACAAAAGATGATCACCAATCATAGAAATTGGCATGAACGCCTTCCATTTGCATTATGGGGGTATCGGACCTCCATTCGAACACCAATAGGGGCAACTCCGTATTCGTTAGTATATGGGATGGAAGTGATCCTTCTGATTGAAGTACAGATCTACTCTGCAAGGGTCATGCGAGAGAATCAGCTTAGTGAGGCAGAATGGATCAAGGGGTATCATGACCAATTGAATGCTATTGATGAAAAAAGGGTGGATGCACTTTATCAAATTCAAGGGTATCAACAAAGGCTAGCCCAACATTTCAATAAAAGGGTAACTGACAGAGGACTGAAGGATGGCAATTTAGTGCTTAAGGAAATCAGAGCTCCTGTGTATGATCCAAGAAGAAAGTTCAGGCCAAATTGGGTCGGACCATATGTGCTCAAGAAGATCTTATCCGGTGGAGGTGTCATACTCATGGATCTGGATGGGAATGAATTTTCAAACCCTTATAATCTTGACCAATTAAAGAGATGTTTTGTGTAATTCTTGTTTCATGATGCATTATATGAACAGAACTACGAAGACCTGATTCTCCCAAAAGAAAATTTGAAGTGTGAAAAAAAATGCAAATGGAGATACGTAGGCAGCCCACTTTGGATACGGTCTAAAGCATAATAAAATTATTATTTTATGTGCCTAGATTAATTGGTTCATGCTCGCTAAGTTGAAAACCTGAATAAGGCGGCTTAGGTAAAAATTAGAGCAGCTCGACGAGTTGAAAACCCTAAAGCGCAGCTCAGACAAAAATTAGAGCAAAATAATAATAATAATAATAATAATAATAATAATAATAATAATAATAATAATAATAATAATAATAATAATAACAAAAAAAAAACAAATAATAAAAAAAAAGAAAAATAATAATATATAAAAAATGCCCTATTTTGAATTGGAATTCATCAATTATTTTTTCAGTCCTTTTTTGTCAAAGTATTCTGTCCTGTCTCAACTGTCAGAGTCAAAATAATAAAAATTCCATCTCATTTTATTCAATTTCAGCAAATTCAAATGAATAAAGTTCATAAAAGTTCCAAAAGATGGAATACAAAAAAAGGGTCCTAGTCTACGCTCGTCTTCTCCTGGGATGAACATCCTCTGAGTCGTCAGAGTCCCCATCCTCGATCATGAGTGTATCTGGTTCAACCTTCACCTCCACCTCATCTTTAGTTGCAACAGCTTCTTCTATTTTTGTCATCGTATCTGTCTCAATATCCCCAATCTCAATGTCAGCCTCTAATTCTGTAATCAACGCAACCCGTCTGATCTTCTCAATGGGCCAAACCTCTATGATGAACCAGGAATCATAATCTTCCAGTTTGCCTGACAATCCAGCAGGATGTACAAAGCGCATCAATGGCCTCCAGCCATTCATTATGGCCTGGGATATAGGTCTGATAATCGGAGATGTGGAAAAAATAGCTATGTCCGATGGAGTGCCCTATGGTTGACCCATCTGCCTCAAGATTCTGGTTCCTTGGTAGAATAAGGTCATGAAAATCCCCAACAAATACACCATCTTGTATCCATAACTCATTGTAATGAATGAGTCAATCACATACCAGGAGCAATACCAGAGCAACTCTTTAGAATCCAGCTCCAAAATCCAAGCAGTCCATTCCTTTTCTATGTCAAAGTGAATCAAAGTTCTCCGTATATGATACCATGTAGCCGAATATGGCATTCTGTCTAGGGGAGCCACTACTTGTAGGTGATCCTTGAGCCAAACCTGAAAAGGAGTAAAAGGGGTTAAAAAGGAATTCAAAAAAAAAAGAATGGAAATACAAGATGTTTTTACCTGTAACATAACAGGGCTAATAGACCAAGGCCCTTCGACTCTAAAATTTCTATCCAGGCTCTGTAGAGTTTCTGCTAAGATCAGGCCAGCAATGGTGCAACCTCTCTCCATCTGAGCAATTAACTCCACTACCCGAATGTCTCCCCAACCAGGTGAGTTAAAGAAGAGGCATCCGATGGTCAAACACAGAACCAAAGCAGTCATTCTGTGTTTTTCTCTCACTTTGTCCCCTGAATCTTCTGGATATTGGAACTCAGCTATAACTGCAGCTAGGTTGATCCGGCCTTCCACGACCATAGAGCTGGCTAGCTCGTGTCTCAACCCCAAAATCCTTTTGAAAGAATGAAAATATCCAACCTTATATTCAAGGACGACTAAGGCAGCATTTAGGCTACTTCCGAGGATGGTGCTGAATTCTATAAAAGTAGGGCACATTTCCTCCATACTGGTGCCGAATTGGAACACATGGTCAACAGGGTCCCAAAACCTGAAACAAGCTTTCAGAAAGTCCCAATCATCTTTTACACCCCTTAGAGTCATAACAGAGTTGATTCCATATTTTCCCAGATTGATCTTTTTGACCTTGTCCAGGTTTTTGGTCCACAAAAACATGTGGTGGCTATAGTAGGACTCCATTGACTTTTTTTTGAGTAAAATGAGAGAGAAAAGTAGGAAAGAAAATACCAAGAAAACATTGAGGGATGCTAAGAAGAGTAAGAGTGACTTTTTAAGAAGAAAGGGAGGTCTTTTTATAGGGAAATATGCCGAAGCAGGCTGGGGCGCCCAACAACACCACATAGGGTTGGCGGCGTCGCCATAGGCCTAGGGCGGCATCATCACCTCATGGTGGCAGCACCGCCAAACCTCTTGAAGCACCAAGACGGCAACCGCCCTAAGCCCAGGGCGGCATCGCCATACACCTTGGGCGGCACCGCCCCTTCAAGCCAACAACAACAGATCTACCTGGCAGGATTTTTCAGGACTTTTGAGTTTTTTCAAAATTTTATGGGTTTGGGGCATTCTAGGACATTTCCAAATGTTTAGGCATTTTAATGCATTTAATTTCATTTTTGGACTGAAATTATATAACATGGCATTTTAGTCTGCATCCATGATATGGGGCGGTTTAATAAATTATTAAAATATCATTCATACATAACAACATCATTCATATATAACATCATTCATACATGCATAGCACCATCATAACATCCATACACCATAGTCAAGAAACAAGAAAAAAAAAAAGGAACAGGAAAAGCTAGAAAAGAAGCTCAGTCTCTTCATCGACGCTGGCGGGGGTCCTCCGGTGGACGAGGCGGATTAGTCCTGATATTAAGCCGAGTCAGCATACCCGTCAAAGCTAGCTCCATTCTACGCCTCATACGATAGTTGTGGCGAGCCCACTCTATAGTAAGCAGTGTGAAAAGAAGAGAGTAAGATATCAGATGTTTAGCTAAAGGATCATTTCTGAAGGCAAAGCTAAAAGGTATCACGAGCTAAAGGATCATTTTCGAAAGCAGAACTAAAAGTACAAGAGCATCAACATACCTCAGGGTTGTCAGGGAAGTCTGGTGTATGAGGATGGACTGCATCTGGAAGATGGAATGTCTGCATCTCTCCATAAGCATTGATAAAAAAGATATCTTCAGGGAGCAAGTAGCTGGGGTCCAAGATGACCGGACTAGGATCATTTTGTGTCTCAGGAATAATGCTGGGGTCAGTTAAAGAAGGGTCTCTTGACGCACCCACACTATGAACTCGACCTGGTCTGGCAGAAGAAGGACCAGCAATGTCAGATGTACGCTCCAGTCGTCTACATGGATCACCAACAGGACCCATCAGACTGGTGCGACAGAATATCGCATAGTTATCCCTCGGTGTCATGTGTAGATGAATGGGAAGCCCAGTGTACCCCTCATCAAGAGCACGAATGTTCATGTTCCATCTCATTTCAACTAGTGGGTGTACCGGAACTACCCACCTACCAATGGTTTGGACTCGGACTCTCTCTCCCAGATAGTATAGCTTGTAATATGGTGAGCGGAGCAACAATCGGGAACAAGCCAATGCAACACTTGGGTCAAGTTCTACTGGCATCAGCAGCATCCGATCAATGTAGGGTTTCGTCACAACCTGCACAAAGATTTGTTGTAAGTAAAGCAATGAAAGATGGGTAATATAAAGTCAATGAAATTCCTGGAAAGCATCAAGGCTGCCAAAGAATGCCCGAATAGTCCCGAATTCACATATACCAGGGTTGGACTAATATTCCCTATTCCACCGGACGCCGGCTGGAAAAACATCTAGTCTAAGGATGCTAAGAGTGGGGGCAAGTGTTTGAAAGTACTCATAGTCCCATACCTGGTTCAAGCATGTTAAACGAAAAGTCAGAAAGACTAAGTAAAGTTCAGAAAGGATACAGAGAGTACCTCCCAGTTCAAGCCAACAGGTACAGAGAGTACCTCCCAATTCAAATCAAATCCAAAAGTGCAGAGAGTTCCAATTAAACAAAAGATGTAGAAAGCATACCTCCCAGATGAAATAAGTCCCTCCATAGGAATTAAAAGCTCCCCAAGATAGATCGCACATCTCCCGATACATGGTGCTCAAAATAGTGCCAGCCCAATCATATTCATCCTATGCAGTCATATCTATCAAGCTTGGCAGAATATTTAAGTTGACAATATCGCGACAGGTATGACCGAATGTGCATCCAGCTAGGATCAGCATCATCAGTCTAGCAACGGCCTCGGTATCAAATATCATGTCAATAAATGGCTCCATCTCTCTCAACCAAGCCTGAAGCCAAGTGTGAGGTACTAATATATGATCCCGAGGGAGATCATGACCTATAAACCGGGCTATGTCCTCAGGAGTAAAGGTAACCCTCTAGTCAGAGCAGAGATCCAAGTGATGGGTTTCAAAGTGTAAGCCAATCAGCATCGACAGATCCAACAGGGTAACCGTCAGCTCCCCGCATGGAAAATGAAAGGTATTGGTGGTGTCGCACCATCGCTCAGCCAATGCCTTGATCAAAGCCACATTGCTTTCGGGATTGGTTTTGACCTTTAGGAAGGATACAAAACCAGTAGGCTCTAACAAAGGCTTTACTAGAATTTCCTCAGATAAAGCATCAGCAAGATAGGCTAAATTTGACCTAACCCCTCTTTTCCTAAGCATAGTGTTCTAAAAAAAACTCAAAAATTTCAAATAAATAAATAATGATAAAGTATATGTACTTCTATTCTGTCATCCCAAGAAATATGTTGTTCTGATTCCTGCAGCAAGTTTTCCGAGTCAGGATTATCCCATGGGGCCTCATAGCTATGGTGTCCCTAATTGCTACTTCTAGAAGCTGAAGCCATCAAGAGAAAGAGGAGAGCTTTAGAGAGAAAAGCTAGAGAGAGAGAGAAAAAGAGAGAAATGAGAAAGTGAGAGTGAAGGGAATGGGAGAACCTCATCCCTATTTATAGATTTTAAGAATCTCAAAAATGACCATCATGTCTCCAGCTTGACCAAAAGCAAGAAAACTTGTATTTCGGGAGCAGTTCAAGTCGAAATCAGGTGTTGTCAATTTTGTTAAATCCGTATGATTTTTCTCTATCCATAGAGCTATCATTTGCCCAAATCAGAACTGGGAAGATTTTGTAATTCAAAAAATGATAGAAACAGAAAAATACCAGAAAAATGAAAAATCATCCAAAGCTTGATAGATTACACTCATATACCTCCAGACCTCGCAAGATGCAATCAGAATGCATTCTTTTGTTCCAAACAGACAGGAACAACCCAGTTCACGTACATCATGTCTGTCATTCAAAATGGACAGCCGTGATGGAGGCAGCTGTGAACACTCATTTTTTATACCTCTCGGACTCGTGCCAACCCGAACGACACTCACCGGAACCAAACCCATGCTCGGACGAACTCAAAACTGCCTCAAAATGAAGTCAGGGCATAGGTGTCACCCTGTAGGCATGGCATTACCACCAGAGGGGGGTGGCGCCCTGGGCGGCAACTGCCATGCCCAAGGGTGGCAGCATGGCTCTTTGCCACTGCTGCCGCCCTCCTTTAGACCCAGTGCCGCCAAGGCCCCCTGGCGGCGGTGGCTCCCCCTTCCGGAGACACTAGTTCCTCTTGCCACCGGCAACTCTGTTCTAAACTTGTTTTATTCTTAATCCCCAATTGTAAAATGTTGGGTTTTGACCCCCCCCCCCCCCCCCCCAAGTTCCTATTATAAATAGGAAGCCTCCTCCCACCTTCCAAAACACACAAAGACAACAAGGGCACAAGAAGAAGAAGACAAAAAATTATTTAGTATGAATTTTCACTATTTGATTTCGTCTTTTTCCCCTTCAAGTCATATTTTCTTATTTCTTTAGCTCTTTTTAAGTTTAAAGAGTTGCTATTAAGGGTGTGTTAAGCCTCAAAGTTATTTTTCTAAGCAAGGTCCCTCTATCAGTTTGTTTTCTTAAGAGCTAATAAGACATTTCGACCCATTTTCTCGGGCTTCATCCGATCCAAGGTGGAATTCTGGTCCGGAAGAGCACTCCATCAGCCAACATCCCTAAAAGCTAGGGCAAAGGTATCGTCTCCTAAATCATCTTCTTTACTTTGGTAGAGCATCAAAATAAAGAATCAAAACATGATAAATTGGGCATAAAATCAACCCCCCTTCGCGAGAAGGAAGAACTGCGTGGGTTTTGATTCCCATTCAACGGGATACGCAGGCAAGTTGTGTAAAAGCTTCAAATCCAAAAAAGACAAAAACCATATCTTTTTTTCATTGATTATTTGCTTAACTTTATTTGTTGAATGTATTCTTTGGGGAATGTGTGATCAACCTAGAACCCATAAGGGCTAGAGTTGATATCCTCTATTTTGAGATTTTGAGGTATAATAATTTACTTTTATTGCTTTCTTTGATTGTTTTACTTGATTACTTACATTTCAATTGTTCATCCTTTTATTTACTTGCTCATGCATCTTATATATCATTCTTTAATTGCTCATGAAAATCATTTAAATCGAGGTTAAAATTAAAAGCCAAGTTCAACTGAAAACCTAGTCCCCGAATCCTCTTTAATTTCAAAGACTAGTGCACTTTTTCCTTTGGGATAAAATTGAAGTCAAAATGGTTTTTTACCTTAAATTTTCCCAACAAAAATAACTTAAGGTGAAGACTTCAAAAATCAAAATCAAAATCATTTTCAAATAAAAGGCACTAGGGTCGTCTCCTCCATGAGAAATTGCCCCAAATGAGCATCTGATCTCATTTAAAGCGGACCCAAACTCAGTGCTCAGGCGAGGCCTCACACCTAGGAATTGGCAAGTACTGGAGATACTCTTCCTATCCATGCAACTATCGGCAAAATCCGCATCAAAATAGCCAATTAAACTAAAATGCATGTTCTTTGGATACCAAAGTCTTAGATATTGTATGCCAATTAAATATTTCAAATTCTTTTGATCGCATGCAAATGAGACTCTTTTGGACATGATTGAAAATGTGCACATAAACATATGACAAACATAATATATGGTCTATTAATAGTTAAATAAAGCAAACTACCAATCATACCTCTATATTTTTTTTCTCCTCAATAGGCTTACTAAGTTCATCTTTATCAATCTTGATGGTGGAGCTAATTGGTGTTCTACTTGCTTTTACTCCATCCATTCCATACCTTTTGAGAAGTTTTTCTATGTACTTTGATTGGTTGATGAAGATACCTTCCTCACATTGTTTGATTTGTAATCCAAGGAAATACTTCAATTCTCCCATCATGCTTATTTCAAACTCACTTTGCATGCATGAAGAGATTGTCTTGCATAAAACCTTATTAGTAGCACCAAATATTATATCGTCAACATATATTTGTACAATCAACATATTATAGATGTTATTTTTAATGAAAAGAGTTGTATCAACTTTTTCCTTCGAAAAACCATTATTGATTAAAAATGTGTTAAATCTATTATACCAAGTTCTAAGAGCTTGTTTAAGACCATAAAGAGCTTTTTGAAGTTTATAAACATGATTTGGAAAATCAAATTGTTCAAAATTGGGAGGTTATTCAACATAAACTTCCTCCTTAATAAAACCATTTAAAAAAAGCACTTCTGACATCCATTTGATACAACTTAAAGTTCATGTGGCATGCAAATGCAAGTAATATTCTAATAGCCTCAAGTCTAGCCACTGGTGCAAAGGTCTCATCATAATCCATTCCTTCCTCTTAATTATAATATTTTTCCACCAATCTAGCCATATTTCTAGTGATCACACCAAGCTCATCTAGTTTGTTTCTATACACCTATTTGGTACATATGATGGGATGGTCTTGTAGTTTAGGAACCAAGGTCTAAACCTTGTTCCTCTCAAATTGATTCAATTCTATCACGTCCCAATTTTGGAACATGACGGTCCTAGGATGTAGGAACAGCATAAGGCTACCGACACCCGTAGAACTCTTTTATAACCTGTAAACATCACCTGCAATAACATATCTATATCCATATAATCAGTCTATCTGTCATCATCTGTGATCATATCTAATCTCAACACATCTCATATATATTAAATATCAGTAACTAAAAATATTACAGACCATACTAAGTATAGTCATCCCAATAATTTACATATCCATTGAGCATCTAAAATATATACAAGGAATATATATAAGTTCAATATTTACATTATTATAACAAAACTGGATCCACTGATGAAGAAATCTTGGAGTAGCTCTATTCCTGACCTGAAAAGGATAAAACCACTAAAAAGGTGAGTATTGTCATACTCAGTGAGTCAATATATATATTATGATACATTAAGCTGGGTAGAAAACAACAAATGAACAGTATTAACAATTGACTCATGGATAAAATATCAAATGACCAAATCAAAGGAAATGGTTTATTGACATCAAATATAGATGTATAGGTATTGTGAGAAATAACAACCATGTATATATAATAGATATTGGGCCATGAAATGTATATCATTATCAATATAACATGTAAATAGTATAAGATGGACCATACCCTATGGCCAGGACCATAACCCTTCCTAGCTAGGGTATCACTGGAATTTCATTATGCACAATGCTGATGGTATTTACCCACTACCCTATCAGTAAGGTAGCTCTGTCATACAAATATTAGAATATGTTAAAGATAGCTAATAAGATACCAAATAGGCAAGAGATTCAGCAAGGCTCTATTTCTGTATCTTTAGCTCATTTGAGCTATTTAGGCAAATAAACACATATAGAATCATTATCCTTAACAAAGGAATTTTATAGTATAGGCAAAATGCAACAAAAGTCATTTAGGATACAAGTTCAAAATATGACAAGAAGACACATTTATACTGGTAAAAAAGAAAGTCACCCATTTTAGCAAATTTGGTAACAATTGGTTTCTTAAGGAAATTAACAAATGTCATTTTGTCAAACACTTAGTGTGCACCACTTTAGGGCTAAATAAATATAGTTTTGGAACATATTGATCAAAAGCCAAAGTTCACAATTCAATCCCCAATGGCAATAAACACAAAGGCATTATCAAACAGGGTTTATATATATAAATAAACAACACAATCGAAGCTTGAATTCAAGGAAAATTCAAAAGAAACTCAAATGAAACACTTTGGACAAAAAGTTGCAGAAATTTAAATGGATTCAAATTGATCAAAGAAAAGTTTATTTAAAAGGATTCAAATTGATCAAAGAAAGGTTTATCTAAATGGATTCAAATTGATCAAAGAAAGGTTTAAACATGCATAATAATATACTTATAACTCACCAGAACCAACGAATCGATCATTTATGCGATAAAATGCTTATTTGCCTATAACAGGCAAAAACAGTATTTTTCAATTTCTTTCTATTCTACAATCAATTTTACCACATATTTAGCCTTAAATGGATGCTAAATAACATATTTAAACATTAATTAGAGTCATGAAATCTTATACAGAAAATCCATTTCAAACATAAACCTAGTTTTAGGTTTTCTCTAATTTCGATCCAATCTTGAAATATATCGATCTAATCATGTTTATAATCATTTATATAGCTTAAATGAATCAGAAGAATGAAGAAAACATCATCCTCACCTGAATTCTTCAAGTGGCCAAAATTTTGGTTTGGAGTTTTATCAATTTCTAGCTTGAATTTCTTGGAATTTTCGATGGAAACTAGCTTAAACGGTAGTTTAACCGAGTTTTCTATCTATTTTTCTTGAAGTTTGGATGAAATTGGTGGAGTTTTAGAGAAGGAGCAGACTTGGATGTAACAATGCAGGAAGGAGGATAATTTTTTATTTTTGGAGAATTAGATGGCTATTTATATTAATTAACTTTCAGCTAATTTGATTTTCTCCCCCGACACTTCTCGTATTCGCATTTTGAACCCGAAACTTATAACTATTTATCTTTTTGTCCCATTTTAATTTTGAAACAATTTTTCTTATATTTCTCCAGCTTATGAGTCTAATGGTGATATTAAAAATTTAAAATTCCAAACCCGTTCGTTAATCAAAACATCGACGTGCTTACCTGTCCTCCGGGTCGATTTTTAGCAATTTGTCAAATCGCTCAAGTATTATGTTCTGATGTGTAAACTAACTTTATTTATGTTTAAACAACATATATTCAAGATTATATAAATGAAATTTAAGGGTGTTACACTCTATCCTCCTTCAATAAAATTCATCCTCGAATTTTAAATTATACGTACCTCGTCACTGGAATAAGAATGAATATGTTATTCTCATTACCTGCTCACTCTCCCAGGTACATTCATCCATCGTCTGGTTCTTCCATAACATTTTAACCATTGGGATCTCTTTATTACGCAATTGCCTGACTTATTGATCTATTATCTTCACTGGTGTCTCTTAATAAGTCAAGTCTTCATCAATCTCAATAGCTTGTGGTTCCAAGATATGTGATGAATCAGACACATATTTACGCAACATGAAAACATGAAACACTGCATGAACGTGGCTTAGGTTAGGTGGGAGTGCCAACAGATAAGTCACATTGCGGACCCTCTCTAATATCTTGAATGGCCTGATATATCTAGGTGATAGCTTCCATTTCTTGTCAAATCTCATTACACCTCTCATAGGTGAAATCTTCAAGAATACGTGATCACCTATAGCAAAATGAATATCTTTTCTCTTTGGGTCTGCATAACTCTTTTGTTGACTAAAAGTTGTCTTCATTCTTTCTTGAATAGTGGGGATCTTCTTCATGGTTTCTTTGATCAATTCAGGACCTTCTAATTGTTTTTCCCCTGGTTCCACCCAACACATAGGAGATTTGCATTTCCTACCATACAATGCTTCATATGGCGCCACACCAATAGTCAAATGATAGCTATTGTTGTAGGAAAATTCAATCAAAGGCAAATATTGATCCCAATTCCCTTTAAAGTCCAATACACACAAACGAAGCACATCTTCCAATGTTTGAATTATGCGTTCATATTGCCCATCTGTTTGTGGATGAAAGGCCGTACTAAAGTGCAATTGAGTACCTAGTGCCTCTTGAAACTTCTGTCAAAACCATGCAGTAAATTGAGTCCCTCTATCTAAAATAATAGTTAATGGTATGACATGAAGTCGTACTATCTTGTCAACATACAACCGGGCATACTGAGCAGCTGTGTAGCTGGTTTTCACTTCTAGGAAGTGAGCCATCTTAGTCAATCAATCAACTATTACCCAGATAGAGTCATATCCTCGTGAAGTTCTAGGTAAACCAACTACAAAGTCTATGGTTACCTGATCCAATTTCCACTCTGGCAGTTCTATCTCCTACAATAGCCCTGATGGCTTCTGATGTTCAAATTTAACCTGCTGACAGGCTAAACAAGTCGAGACAAATTGAGCTACATCCCTCTTCATATTGGACCACTAATAATGTTCCTTTAGATCATGATACATCTTCATTATTCCAGGATGAACACTGTATAATGAATAATGTATCTTCCTCATAATTCGCTCTTTAAGCCCATCTACATTTGGCACACTTAGCCATTTCCTACATTTCAATACCCTATTATCAATAGTGAACTCAGGGGCTTTCCCAGCTTAAACATCTTCTTTTAACTTCAATAGCTAAGAATCTCTATCTTATGCCATTTTAATTTCATCAATCAAAGTTGGCTTTATATGGAACTAGGCTATCAGAGCTTAGTTTCGATCCTGGGTCCCTAATTCAAACTGGACTCCCATATCAAGTAACTCTTTCACTTCTCTGATTATTGGTCTCCTTGCAATTGCAATGTGAGCTAAACTCCCCATAGATTTCCTGCTCAATGCATCTGTCACAACATTAGCTTTACCTGGGTGGTACAATATCTGGCAATCATAATCCTTCAACAGTTCAACCCATCTTAGTTGTTGAAGGTTTAGATCTTTTTGCTGCAGGATATACTGTAAACTTTTATGATTTGTATAGATCTCACATTTCTCCCCATACAAGTAATGCCTCCAAATCTTTAAGGCAAATACAAATGCAGCCATCTCTAAATCATGTGTAGGATAATTTAACTCATGATTCTTCAATTGATGAGAAGTATAAACAATTATCCTCTTATCCTGCATCAAGACATAACCAAGTCCGACCCTCGAACCATCACAATATACTGTGAATTTTCCATTCTCTATTGGTAATTCCAGCACTGGTGCTGATATAAGACACGATTTCAAAGTTTGGAAGCTCTTCTCACATTCATCAGTCCATAGGAATCTTTCTTGCTTTCTAGTAGTTTAGTTATTGAAGCTGTAATTCTTGAAAAATCTTTAATAAACCATCTGTAGTAACTGTCCATACCCAATAAACTCCGCACTTTTGTTACATTAGTAGGTCGTGGCCAATTAGCTACAGCTTCCACCTTCTGTGGATCCACTTTAATGCCATCTTTTCCCACAATATGACCAAGGAAACATACCTCAGTAAGCCAGAATTCACACTTCGATAGCTTAGCATATATCTTATGCTCTCACAATATATGCAACATTATTCTCAGATGCTCTTCATGTTCTTCCTGGTTTCTAAAATAGATAAGAATTCCATCTATAAATACAATGACAAACTTATCCAAATAGAGCTTGAACGCCCGATTCATCAGGTCCATAAAAGCAGTAGGGTCATTGGTTATCCCAAATGGCAATACAAGGAATTCGTAGTGACCATATCGGGTTCTGAAAGAAGTTTTAGGCACATCTTCATTCTTAATTCTCAATTGATGATAACCCGATCTAAGGTCAATCTTGGAAAAATAACTGGCTCCATGTAATTGATCAAACATATCATCAATCCGGGGTAATGGATATTTATTCTTGATGGTCACTTTGTTCAACTATCTGTAATCAATACACATTTGCAGTGAACCATCCTTTTTCTTAATAAATAATATCTAAGCACCCCACGGTGAACTATTGGGTATGATAAACCCCTTATCTAGCAAGTCCTGCAACTGCACTTTTAACTCTTTTAGTTCTATTGGAGCCATTCTATAAGATGGGATTGAAATAGGGTTTGTACCCAGATAGACTTCAATCTCAAACTCAATCTCCCTCTCTGGTGGTAAACCTGGCAAATCTTCAGGAAACAAGTCTGAAAACTCATTGACAATACGAATCTAATCAACTCTCTTTCAAGTATTCTGAATATCCATTACACTTGCCAAGTATGTAGGATATCCCTTTCGTAGGAGTCTCTTTGCCCCAATAGCAGAAATGAGTTTAATTCCTAAATCACTCTTATCACCCTGATACTCAAATTTATTATGTCCCTCTGGTTGAAATTTAATCTTCTTTTCATAACAATCAATTACTGCATGATAAGTGGTTAACCAATCCATTCCTAATATCACATCCAATTCTAGCACAGGCAATTCTACTAAATTAATTGGTAAAATTCTACACTCTATATCTACTTTACAACCCGTGTATTCATATTTTACCTCTATGCTCTCACCCAGAGGAGTAAATATTTCTAAGGGTATTAACATCAATTGTTTTTCAATTCCCAATTTAGATGCAAATTTGGGTGATACAAAGGAATGTGTGGCACCAAAATCAAATAATAGTTGAGCTAGTTCACATGACATAAGAATCTTACCTGTTACTGTCTTGCCTGATCTTTGAGCTTCCTGAGCATTAACTGCAAAGACACGGCCTTACCCTCTACCAACTGGTGTCTGACCACTAGTCTAACCTTGTCCTGATCCTCTGCCTCTGCCTCTGCCTTTGCCTCTGCCTCTACCTCTGCCTCTGCCTCTGCCCCCTGTGTCTCTCTGGTCATTTCTACTCATTTGTACAGTAGGTTGTGAGACTGATGTAGTAGTCTGTTGTTCTCCCTACATTGGACAATTCTTCACATAATGACCATATTGGCCACATTTCAGGCATGCACCTATCTGTCTTCTGCATTCACCCTTGTGCCTCTTCCCACAAAAATCACATATGAGAACATTAGTTGTCTGCACTAGTGGTCTTGATGACCCTTGTGAAAATCTAGATGTAGACTGCCCTGTGGTACCTCTACCTTAACCTCCTCTCTGACCACCTGTATGTGGTCTCTGCTCAGTTCTAACTGATGTAATCTCTGTTTGTCTCTGCTAAGAACTCCCTTCACCTCTTCTCTGTTATCTTCCAGTCTCAATCTTCCTTTTATGTTCTCTTTTCAATCTTTCTTCTTTATATTTTTCTTCTATTTGGACTGTTTGATCAACAATCTTGGATAAAGAAGTAAACTCAGCAGATAACAATGCATTATGTAAGGAGGCATGCATTCCCCATCTAAACCTACTGATCAAGTTTTCTTCAGTAGGTACAATCTTGCCAGCATATTTACTCAGCCTGATAAACTCATCGATATACTCTTCTACACTCAAGTTGCCTTGTTCCAACTGTTCAAACTGAAATTATGTTTATATTTCTTTTTTTAACTCCCTTTGTCAAAAATTCATCCAACAATGCAGCCCTGAATTGTGCCCAAGTAGGTGGTGCATCACTGTATGATTGTGTCTCAATGTGCCTAGAAAACCAAGTCCAGACCTTTTCTTTCAACAATAAACCAACAAGCTCTACCGCTCTGACATCTAAGCATAGAAGTCTTTTTACCACCTTCTCTATTTGCTCCAGAAAATTAATAACTTCCTCACCTCTTCCACCTTTATATTCTGGCAAACTCAGCTTTAGAAAGTTAAGCATGCTAATTCCATCCTTATTAATCACTCTGCAGCCCTCCTGTACCACTGGCCCAACTGGTGCAACAACAAGTGGCACAGGTACTGGTGGAATAACTGGTGGAACGGCTGGTGGTGTAGGTGGCGGCACTACCTATCTTCCCTTCTCAATTCTTGTAGTTCTCTTTTAAATTCTAACATCCCTTGCATCACTTTCAATCTCCAGGGATCTTCATCTTCCGTAGTTTCCTCTATCCCTCTCTTGGACCTAGGAGGTTCTTCTGGTTCCTCTCTGATCAATGACTCATTTGAGGCCATTTTTGCCTCTCTACTTAGCTCTTCTGATCTCCTAGGTGCAGGTTCAATAGCCGGTTCACGTTCTCCTACAGACATCTTAATCACTACAATAGACAAAGACAATCAATTAACACATATAGTTATCGTGGAATAAACACATATTTAATGAATACAACAAATGATGAGACTGGATTCCCTATGCTTCATAGTTCACCTATGCCTTATTGACACATGTCTATATGCTATCAGTATATCTATGCTCTGATTCCACCTCTGTCACGTCCCAATTTTAGAACATGACGGTCCTAGGATGTAGGAATAGCATAAGGCTACCGACACCCGTAGAACTCTTCTATAACATGTAAACATCATCTGCTATAACATATCTATATCCATGTAATCAGTCTATATGTCATCATCTGTGATCATATCTGATCTCAACACATCTCATATATATTAAATATCAATAACTAATAATATTACAGACTATACTAAGTATAGTCATTGTTGGATTTGTGCCCTAAAGACCAATCATCAGATGATTGTTTTTGGTACATTTTATATCATGATTTATATATATGGCTTTCATTATTATGATTATTTGAATAACTGCGTAATATAAATTATTATAATAATGTCCCT
>CANXYC010166630.1:0-20046 GCA_948193065.1 Aleurites moluccanus | reverse complement strand
TCAAGTTCAAATTTTACATTTGTTAAATTAAAAGTTGAGGGAATAAAATAACTAATCATGACAAGTTTAGATGATAAAAAAAATTGCATTCAACCAAAACTATAATGGTATCGTGGAAAAGATCAAGCCAAGTCTATTTAGCCATTGAAAAAGTATCACGTGTCAGTCTTGCAGACTCCAGTTGATTCTATACCATTGTCATATATGGGCATCAATCAACCAATTTTCTAAAAATTTAGAGAGCACAAGTTACAAGCAAACATCAGAATTGAAACCCTATCTAATACAAGATAACTTCTTGAGAGTAAGCTCAAACACAAGGGTTAACAAGAAATTTAATAAATAATAAAAGAGCATGTCATAGGACTTCCTTGAATCAGAAACCTGAAGTCATTCTCCAACTAACCATAGTGGTTTCATTGAAAAATTTGGTCTACAAACTAGAGAAATGAGGAAAACAAATCCCCAACAATGTTAAAGCAGCAAGCCAAATTACCCTCTAAGCCATGATAAAAACTTGACTAGAGCTCCTAGAGGACAGATTTAAGATACCCACCACTGTCAAAAGACTATAAGTTGAATTTTTGCTTCTCCTATATTGAAAATTACATATTATGATAAATAGACAGCCATACCTAAATAAATCTACAAATCATATTCCTCCATATTTTTCAGGCCTATGAAAATAAAACACCCCATTTAATAGGCATACAAAGGCTCTAGATTCGGAGATATAAGCAGCATAAAAACGAAAAAACAAGAAAAGAGAGGACTGCATGAGAGCAAGAAAAAGAAAAAAAAAAAAAAAGATGAGGGTGAGAGACGATGTCACTGGCCAAAATGGCCAGGAGAGAGAGTGTTCAACTATGTATAACGGGAACAAAGGCAAATGATTTGGATATTAATGGACAAAAATCAGGTCTTGCAATATTTGGGTGTGATATACTAGGCTTGGGAGTTGTCCCTTGTAATTTAAATATTGAAATATGATGGTAGTTGTGAAAGGCTTGAGATAGGGCATTACTCCGTTCGGGTCAACTATAACACAATTTAGAACTTGGGTAAAATTCAAACTTAGTTCATCTAAGTTTGAGTTCATGTTGAGCTGCGCACTCATTCTTAACCGTCTTCCCCAAACTTGGACCTGAATCTAAGTAAACCAAAGGAACAAAAAAATAAGGTCAAAGAAAATATCAAACAATTTGGCTGTAACTAAGGATTTTTTACTTACTCCAGATTTGCATTGATCGGCTAGCCTGAAATTTGTCAAGAATTAATAGGATCCAGACTCAAGTACTTCAATTTGGTCCCATATTGCATTTTCACAAGACTCGAGCCCAGTAGATAGGATCCTTAAGCGAACCCAATCCAAGTCCAGTAGGTACTCGAATTTGGTCTCAAGTTGTAGTTTCAAAAGACATGGGCCTAGCAAATCAGACCCTTAATACAAGCCTAAATTTAGAAATTAAGGCATGGATTTTTCAATGGTTTTTGCTTATTTATTGTGCTATCTTTATGTGTGTATGTGTCCTATTTAATAAATTGTATTTTAAATTTCAACTCGATGTGTAAAAATTCATAATGAAAAATTTAACCCAATTATATCAATAGAATAGAATTGAATTATTGTATCTCAATTTTTCCAAGTCACATCCAATTCAAGAGGTTATGCCTATTCTAGGGCATGGGTAAGGTTAAAACTACCAATTACCCGTTGAACCATAACGTCCAACATGATATTTGCAAATCTGGACCTAATCCCAAAATCAAAACTTGATTGTATAACATATAATTATCATAATCCATCATCCATACATATATACAATATCATTATTATATAGGGATCCACTTAGGATATCCCAAGCCCTGAAGGCATACATCAAGAACTAAATACAAATCATAAATATCATACTTCACATCCAGAAAGATGCATAACTTCAATATATGAGATAATTATAAGTATAACTCTCAAATCAAGCATTCAATCTCCCCTAGACATCGATGGAGTTACTAGAGAAAATATCATCCAAGAATCATATGAATACATTGATATTTGTAGTTTTGCGCTGAAGAAAAAGAGGTAAGGAACCCAAACTATCCATTATTTGTGTAATACCCGATACTTTGAATGTTTGGTGCAGCTATGTGATCACCATATTTGTTTGATGTATGTTAGTATATGTATGTGCATGCTAGATGATCTAGAATGTTATATTGAGTATATATTGCTCATATAAAAGTTATATGTTAAGAGATGAAGAATTATGATTGAATTTGAGGTGATAGACAAATGTATGCATGAGTTTGGACAAGTTAGAATGGAGAAACATGAGATATTCTCACTAATCAATCCTTGATGGGCATGAGATATCATTCACCACCGTGAGAAAATTCTCTGTGTGATTTTCAAGTTTCCTCAGCTTGGCCTTAACGGGTGTGAAGAAACCCTTCACGTCCGTGAGAATGTTTCCAACCCAAACGTGAACAGTGGCCTTCATGGTTGTGAAGTCTCTCTTTACGAGTGTGAAGACACGGGCCTATATATATGTGACCCTTATTATTTCATTTTTAGCTTCTTTTATTTTGCCCCTTTCTCTCTCCATCTTCATAAATATACTTCATCCACCCATAAACTATCACGACCTGATTTCCCAATCCGCGACGGTCCTAGGGCACAGGAGATGCCAATGGGGACCGGCACCCGTAGAACCCATATCAGTCATATCAATCTATCCATTCAATTTATTATGCAAACCGAAATCATAAGTATCATTCAAAATATTATCCTGTCATACATTATGATAATGTCATATACATATCTGAATCCACAAAATATGCCATTAATTATATATCATCCATTTAACATAAATAATATCAGTTACATGTTCATTTCCTAGCTAACCCGTACATACACATGGAGCAGCTAGATTATGAACACCCAAAATAATATATATATTGTTCAAAATAATGGAACTGTCAATACATCTGAAATCAGTGGCAGAATTTCCAGAGAAGTAGAAGTCTGGATTCTGTTGCTCTAATCCTCTCCTGAAAGGGAAACAAATGAAAGGGTGAGTATAGATAATACTCAGTAAATTCACATGCATCGCAATAAACAATAGGCATTATAAAGCAAAGGTATCAATCAATTAATTTATAGGGTACCGAATAATTATCAAGGTACAATAAGGTCAATAATCAACATAAAAATTTAGTATCATATATAGGATGACAGATACAGGGATGGACTGCATGAAAAGAAATCATATAATCTCCAAATAATCAAATGCGTTGGACCATATAGGTCCTAGATCATCCATAATAGGGCAAATAAGCATAAGGTTGATCAGGCCCTATGACCGGGACCATAACCCTTCCCAGCTAGGGTACAAATATACAATGTGCACAAGGTCAATAGTATTTTTCCACTCCCCTGTCGAATCGAAAGTTCTGTCATAACCATACCAAGGTCAATAACAAGGGATACCATTTCCAACTATGGCATCCAGATTTAATCAAACAATCAGTTTCGTATCAATCATGTCAATATCCAATATAAATCAATAATGGCCATGCCATATTCAATATCCAATATCCATCAATAATAGGTTTGATAATAAGGGTAATTCATATGACAAAAAAAATAAGGTTCGGTAATCAAATAAGAATTATCAATGAAACAAGGTTATATAACAATGAATGGTTTATTTGACAAAGAAATATGGATATAAATTGAAAGGAAATCCAAAGATACCATAATTCATGGTTCGGCCATTTGGGGGTTTTTCCCAAATGGTGTCCAACGATCAATTAGGCAAGTTCAATAGGATAAATGATACATGTAGAACTCATCTCAATTTTCCAATAGCCAATATATTAACCAAATTCACCAATTTCCTTCAAAATCCTCAATTTGGCTACTTTGGGAATTCAGTTTTCTAAATCTATAAATTCACATCAAATTGGTCATCAATTACTTGTCCTCTTATACTCAATTAATTATTTCTATCATCAATTTACAAATCCCATTACTAATTCACCATATCATATTTCAAAGTTTCAATAAAACCCTAGAGTTTAGGGATTTCAATTATTTAGTATTAATCTATGTAAAATAACACTAAACCCATTTATTCTAACCTCAATAATATCTATTAAATCAATAAAATCTAACAAATCATCACTTATCTCAAATGAGTGTCAATGGCAGAAATTATTTTTCTCTGCCTCCAGAATATTTTCCAGCTCTTTCCTCAAGCTAAAACGGAATGTGATAGTCACAGAATATCCTTATGGATTTTCACGAATTTTCCCAGAAATTTAATGGAGAAAATCGTGAAATCTGATGAAGAAGATGAAGAAACAGTGTTCAGCTCTTTTGGGAGAAAAGACGAACACAGGTCACGGGAGCAGAAAAAGAAATAAAGGTTTAAGTATTTAAGTGTTTATAATTTCCTCAGTTACTGCCCCTTTTATAAGAAGTTACTGCCTCTTTAATATAGGCTACTGCCTCAGTAACGGAATTAATTGAATCCCGCTCCACTATTTCAAATCTGCTGTTCCAGCTCGCGAGTTCGCCAGCTCGCCAATCCCAGCTCGCCAATGCTTCCTCGCATTGCCGGCTCACCATTCCACTTCGCATAAACTAGCTCGTCTATGCCTGCTCGCATATGCCTCTTCGCAATTTGCTCTTCGCACTTTGCTCTTCGCAATTTCTCTTCGCATTTCCTCTTCGCCATTTCCTCTTCGCCTTTCCTCTTCACCATTCCCTCTTCGCATTTCCTCTTCGCATTTTCTCTTTGCCATTTCCTTTCCACCTTTCCTCTTCGCAATGCCGGCTCACACTTCCCTCTTCGCATTCTCACCTCGCATTCTCCTCTTCGCACTCCCAGCTCGTACTTCTTCCTTGTGAGGCCAACTCGGCAAGGCCTCTTCGCAAGGCCAGCTCAGCAAGGCTAGCTCGGCAAGGCTAGCTCGCCTGGCCAGCTCGCCAATGCTAGCTGAAAACACTTAACCAAAATCACGGAAATTCGCTATAGACATGCAAATTCCTAACTTCCAGTACTTAGAATATTTTTACAACTTTAGAAACTCGATCCTATCAATCAGTATTATACACTAATATTTCCCATTCTCATTTACTGTCATTATCATTATTCCAAAATAATCAAAATAAGTAAAAATTATACTTATTACCGAATAAATTAATTTAGCCAAATAAAATTTAAATTTCTACACATATATATATTCGAAAATGACATATGAAAATGGTAGGTGTTACATTCTTCCCCCCTTCGATTAAATTCGTCCTCGAATTTAAATAACACCTAACTCAACTGAAAAAGAGATGGGTATCTATTCCTCATCTCCCGCTCACTCTCCCATGTACACTCCTCAATTGACTGATTCCTCTATAGTACCTTAACCATCGGGATCTCTTTATTCCGAAGTTTTCTAACCTGCCGATCTACAATCTCCATATGAAGCTCCTCATATGACAAATTCTCACTGAGATCCACATCTTGCATCTCCAAAATGTGTGATGGATCCGATACATATTTTCGCAGCATCAATATATGAAAGACTGGATGTACATGGCTCATACTAGGCGAAAGAGCCAATCTATAAGCCACATTGCCAATCCGCTCAAGTATTTCAAACGGGCCTATAAATCTCGGTGACAGTTTGCCTTTCTTCCCAAATCTCATAACTCCCCTCATTGGTGAGATCTTTAGGAAGACATGATCCCCGATAGAAAATTGCACATCCTTTCTTTTCGGATCCGCATAACTCTTCTGCCTACTGAAGGCAGTCTTCATCCGTTCTCAGATCATAGGAACCTTCTCCATAGTCTCTCTAATCAATTCGGGTCCCTCTAGCTGCTTCTCTCCCGGCTCCACCCAGCACACTGGTGATCTGCACTTTCTACCATATAGTGCTTCAAATGGAGCCATACCAATCGAAGAGTGGTAACTATTATTGTAAGAGAATTCAATCAATGACAGATAATAGTCCCAACTATCTTTGAAATCCAGAACACATAACCTGAGCATATCCTCCAAGATCTGAATTGTCCTCTCGGATTGCCTATCAGTTTGTGGATGGAAGGCAGTACTAGACCGTAGTTGGGTACCCATAGCCTGCTGAAATTTCTGCCAAAATCGTGTTGTAAACTGTATACCCCGATCAAATATAATCACTAATGGAACTCCATGAAGATGCACAATTTTATCAACATACACTTGTGCATACTGAGCTGCTGAATAGTTGGTCTTAACCCCCAAAAAGTGGGCAGACTTCGTCAATCGATCCACAATAACCCATATAGAATCATACCCCTTCAAAGTCTGAGGTAGACTAACTATGAAGTCCATGGTAACTTGTTCCCATTTCCATTTTGGTAGCTCTATCTCCTAAAGTAGCCTTGATGGCTTTTGACGCTCAAACTTAACCTGCTGACAGGCTAAGCACTTCGATACAAAACGGGCTACATCTTTCTTCATCCCAGGCCACCAATAAACATCTCTAAGATCACGGTACATTTTGGTAATACCTAGATGTACACTATAAGCAGAATGGTGCGCCTCTCGCATAATCCTATCCCGCAGCTCATCACAATCCGGTACACAGATTCACTTCCCACACCTCAAAATCTCATCATCAATAGTGAACTCGGTCATTCATCCACTCAGAACCTCTCCTTTCAATTTCACAAGATAAGGATCTCTATCCTAGGCCACTTTTATGTCATCAATCAATAGTGACCTTGCCCGAAACTGGGCTATCAGAGCCTGGTTCTGATCCTGGGAATCCAAATCTAACTCCACTCCACAATCTGCTAACTGCCTCAAATCCCGGATCAATGGCCTCCGACCAACTATAATATGAGCAAGACTCCCCATCGATTTCTTGTCCAAGGCATCCGTCACTACATTGGCCTTCCCTGGGTGATAAAGAATTTTGCAATCATAATCTTTCAGAAGATCGACCCATCTTCGCTGCCTTAAATTCAGATCCTTCTGTTGGAAGATATACTGTAAACCTTTATGGTCCGTATATATCTCACATTTAGCCCCATATAGATAGTGCCTCCAAATCTTCAAGACAAAGACAACTGCTGCCATCTCAAGATCGTGAGTAGGGTAATTGACTTCATGCTTCTTTAACTGACAAGAAGCATAAGCAATCACCCTTCCTATTTGCATCAGAACACACTCTAGGCCAATTGGCGAAGCATCACAATATACAATATACTACTCCTCCTCCATTAGCAATGCCAAAATCGGAGCACTAGTAAGGCAATATTTCAGAGTCTGAAAACTCCGATCACACTCATCTGTCCAGACATATCGCTCTTGCTTCCTCATCAATCTAGTCAGAGGAGCAGCAATACGAGAGAAGTCTTTCACAAACCTCCGATAATATCTAGCCATACCCAGAAAGCTACGTACTTCTAAAATATTGGTAGGCTGGGGCCAATTGGCAACCGCTTCAATCTTCTGAGGGTCTACCATAATACCCTCCTTACAAATGACATGCCCCAAAAAGCATACTTCTGATAACCAGAATTGACACTTTGATAATTTAGCATACAGCTGATGCTCTCAAAGTGTTTGTAATACAATCCTCAAATGCTCTCTGTGTTCCTCATCACTCCTAGAATAAATAAGAATGTCATCAATAAAGACGATGACAAACCTATCCAAATAAGAACTGAACACTCTGTTCATCAAATCCATGAAAGCCGCTGGAGCATTTGTCAACCTGAATGGCAATACTAGAAACTCATAGTGGCCATAATGAGTTCTAAAAGCAGTCTTGGGTATATTTCCACTCTGAATCTTCAGTTGATGATACCCAGACCTCAAATCAATTTTAGAAAAATGGGTGGCGCCCTGCAACTGATCAAACAAGTCATCAATCCGTGGCAACGAATACTTGTTCTTTACTGTGACTTTATTCAGTTGCCTATAATCGATACACATCCGCAAGGAGCCATCTTTCTTTCTCACAAATAAAACCGGTGCACCCCACGGAGAACATATAGGTCGAATGAACCCTCTATCTAATAGCACCTGTAACTGAACCTTCAACTCCTTCAGTTCTGCTGGAGCCATCCTGTAAGGTGGAATGGATATCGGATCTGTGCCTGTATGCACCTCAATCTCAAACTCAGTCTCCCTATCAGGGGGCAATCCTGGCAACTCCTCAGGAAAAATGTTAGGAAACTCCTGAACTACTGGTATCTGATCCAAATGTACAAAAGATTTCTGCACATCTATCACATGGGCCAAGTAGGCTAAATAGCCTTTCCCTATCAATCTCCGAGCCTGAATAGAAGATATAAGGTTAACTCGGAATTCCTGAATGTCACCCTGAAACTCAAACTCCTGTTGCCCCTCAGGCTGAAATTTAATCCTCTTCCTATAACAATCTATCACTGCCCGATGCCTAGTCAACCAATCCATGCCCAGTATCACATCTAACTCAAGCACAGGTAACTCTATCAAGTCGGCACGCAAAATACGATCATCAATCTCAATCACACAATCAGGATAGTAATAGTTAACATCCACAGATTCTCCTATAGGAGTGTCAACAGACAATGGAATATCTAGTAATTGCCTCTCTTTATTCAATTTGGGTGCAAAATGTGGGGACACAAATGAATGGGTTGCACCCGAATCGAATAAGGCATCCACAGCCTCATTTTGTACCAGAATAGTACTTGTAATGAAATTATCTAATCTCTGAGCCTCTTGAGTGTTAACTTCAAACACTCTACCCTGGCCTCTGCCAGCTGGAGCCTAACCACTACTTGAAGCCTGACTCCCTCTACCTCTGCCTCGGGTTACTATCTCTTTGCCCATATTCTGATTAGTCTAAACTGTCGGCTGAGATATCGTAATCGATGGCTGCTGGTCGGTCCTCAATGGACAAGTGCTCATAAAATGGCCTGCTGGCCACATCTCAAGCATACACCTGACCTCCTCCAGCATTCCCCTCCGTGCCTCCTACCATAATATCCACAAGTAGGGATGTTGGATGCCTGCGACACTAATCTAGATGAACTCTGAGAATACGCAGGTGTCAACTGAATCATGGGCTGACCCCTACTCTGAAATCTCCTCCTCTGGTTACTACCCGAAGTTCTCTGCTCTGATCTTAATACCGGCTCAGCCTGTCTGAAATGGGAGCTGCTCTCCCCTCTCTTAGTCTATGATCCTGAGCTGCTCTTCCTCTTTTGTTCCCTTTTTGCTCTTTTTACCTTATATTTCTCTTCCATCTGTGTAGCTTTATCTACTATAGTGGTCAAGGAAGTAAACTCGATAGCAAGCAAGGCATTGTGTAATGCTGCAATTAATCCCCTTCTGAACTTACTGATCCGATGTGCCTCTGTAGGTACCAAATGTTCGACATACCTACTGAGCCAAATAAATTCCTCTGAATAATCCTCAACCGAGCGATCTCCCTACTCTAACTGCTCAAAACTCACCAAATGACGGGTCCTAACACTCTCAGTAATAAACTCATGAATCAATCCCTGGCGAAACTCTACCCAGGTAGGTGGGTGCTCACCATACAATCTGGTCTCAATATGTCTAGAAAACCATGTCCAGGCTTTCCCTTTCAGTAGTAACCCAAATAACTCAACAGATCTGAGCTCTGAACAAGGCAGTCTCCGGACTACCTTCTCAACCTCCTCAAGAAAATCAACTGGATCTGCACCTCTATCCCCTCTAAACTCTGGTAGGTTTAGCTTCAAAAAGCTAAACATGGAAACACCACCCTCGGAAATCTCCCTCCTAACACCTTGTGCAGTTGGCTCCCTCTGAGCCCTCTACTGGCTGTACAGGTGCGGGTGCCACGACCTCTGGTACTACTGGTGGTTGTGCCTACTGCCTCTCTCTCCTCATCTCAGCCATCTCTCTCCTGAAATCCATCAATCCTCTTATCATCTCGACCCTCCAAGGGTCATCCCCTCTGTCGAAATCCTCTGAAGCCTGTCGAGATTGGGACGGACCTTCAGACACACTCATCTCTCTCACAAGCGACTCATTGGAGGCAACCTCAGCCTCCCTAGTACCACGGTCTCCACTATCTGACATATTTGAAATATCTGTCGAGAAAACGGAAATGATCTTAAAATACAACAAAACGCAGAATATAAACATATAACAGACGATCATATCAATGAACGACAAAGGAAATCCTATGCTCCATGGTATTCTTAAATTCTACCCCATTCTATATCTAGTCACTATCCGTTGGTTACTTAGATGCACATTTTGTAACCTAATGCTTTGATACCACCTCTGTCACGACCCGATTTCCCAAGCCGCGACGGTCCTAGGGCACGGGAGATGCCAATAGCGACTGGCACCCGTAGAACCCATATCAGCCATATCAATCTATCCATTCAATTTATTATACAAACCATAATCATAAGTGTCATTCAAAATATTATCCTGTCATACATTATGATAATGTCATATACATATCTAAATCCACAAAATATGCCATTAATTATATATCATCCATTTAACATAAATAATATCAGTTATATGTTCATTTCCTAGCTAACCCATACATATCCATGGAGCAGCTAGATTATGAACACCCAATATATATATATATATTATTCAAAATAATGGAACTATCAATACATCTGAAATCAGTGGCAGAATTTTCAGAGAAGTAGAAGTCTGGATTTTGCTGCTCTAATCCTCTCTTGAAAGGGAAATAAATGAAAGGGTGAATCTAGATGATACTCATTGAATTCACATGCATTGCAATAAACAATAGGAATTATAAAGCAAAGGTATCAATCAATTAATTTATAGGGTACCGAATAATTATCAAGGTACAATAAGGTCAATAATCAACATAAAAATTTGGTATCATATATGGGATGAAAGATACAGGGATGGACTGCATGAAAAGAAATCATACAATCTCCAAACAATCAAATGCGTTGGACCATTTAGGTCCTAGATCATCCATAATAGGGCAAATAAGCATAAGGCTGATCAGGCCCTATGACCGGGACCATAACCCTTCCCAGCTAAGGTACAAATATACAATGTGCACAAGGTCGACAGTATTTTCCCACTCCCCTGTCGAATCAAAAGTTCTGTCACAACCATACCAAGGTCAATAACAAGGGATACCATTTCCAACAATGGCATCCAGATTCAATCAAACAATCAGTTCCGTATCAATCACGTCAATATCCAATATAAATCAATAATGACCATGCCATATTCAATATCCAATATCAATCAATAATAGATTTGATAATAAGGGTAATTCATATGATAAAAGAAATAAGGTTCGGTAATCAAATAAGAATTATCAATGAAACAAGGTTATATAACAATGAATGGTTTATTTGACAAAGAAATATGGATATAAATTGAAAGGAAATCCAAAGATACCATAATTCATTGTTCGGCCATTTGGGGGTTTTTCCCAAATGGTGTCCAACAATCAATTAGGGAAGTTCAATAGGATAAATGATACATGTAGAACTCACCTCAATTTTTCAATAGCCAATATATTAACCAAATTCACCAATTTCCTTCAAAATCCCCAATTTGGCTACTTTGAAAATTCAGTTCTCCAAATCTACAAATTCACATCAAATTGGTCATCAATTACTTGTCCTCTTATTCTCAATTAACTATTTCTATCATCAATTTACAAATCCCATTACTAATTCACCATATCATATTTCAAAGTTTCAATAAAACCCTAGAGTTTAGGGATTTCAATTATTTAGTGTTAATCTATGTAAAATAACACTAAACCCATTTATTCTAACCTCAATAATATCTATTAAATCAATAAAATCTAACAAATCATCACTTACCTCAAATGAGTATCAATGGCAGAAATTATTTTTCTCTACCTCCAGAATATTTTCCAGTTCTTTCCTCAGGCTAAAACAGATTGTGATAGTCACATAATATCCTTATGGATTTTTACAATTTTTTCCAGAAATTTAATGGAGAAAATAGTGAAATCTGATGAAGAAGATGAAGAAACAGTGTTCGTCTCTTTTGGGAGAAAAGACGAACACAGGTCACGGGAGCAGAAAAAGAAATAAAGGTTTAAGTGTTTAAGTGTTTATAATTTCCTCAGTTACTGCCCCTTTTATAAGAAGTTACTGCCTCTTTAATATAGGCTACTGCCTCCGTAACGGAATTAATTGAATCCTGCTCCGCTATTTCAAATCCGTTGTTCCAGCTCGCCAATCCCAGCTCGCCAATGCTTCCTCGCATTGCCGGCTCGCCATTCCACTTCGTATAAACTAGCTCGTCTATGTCGGCTCGCATATGCCTCTTCGCACTTTGCTCTTCGCAATTCCTCTTCACAATTCCTCTTCACATTTCCTCTTCGCCATTCCCTCTTCTCCTTTCCTCTTCGCCATTCCCTCTTCGCATTCCCTCTTCGCATATCCTCTTCGCCATTTCCTCTTCGCCTTTTCTCTTTGCCATTCCCTCTTCGCATTTTTCGCCATTTCCTCTTCGCCTTTCCTCTTTGCAATGCCGGCTCACACTTCCCTCTTCGCATTCTCACCTCGCATTCTCCTCTTCGCACTCCCAGCTCACACTTCTTCCTCGCGAGGCCAACTCGGCAAGGCCTCTTCGCAAGGCCAGTTCGGCAAAGCTAGATCTCGTAGCCAGCTCGCCAATGCCGGCTGAAAACATTTAACCAAAATCACGAAAATTTGCTACAGACATGCAAATTCCTAACTTTCAGTACTTAGAATATTTTTACAACTTTAGAAACTCAATCCTATCAATCAGTATTATATACTAATATTTTCCATTCTCATTTACTGTCATTATCATTATTCCAAAATAATCAAAATAAGTAAAAATTATACTTATTGCCGAATAAATTAATTTAGCCAAATAAAATTTAAATTTCTACACATATATATATATTCAAAAATGACATATGAAAATGGTAGGTGTTACATAAACTCATTAAATTCTCTCTTCAAACATTTATTAAATCTTCATTAATATAAGAATCAAGAATCAAACCTCTAAGAATACCAAGATTTCATATTTCTCAAGAATTCTCCATTTCTAGGGTTTAAGGTATTTACTCCAAACTCAATTATAAATTTAAGATGAGTTAATACATGGCTAAAATAGATGATTATAAGTTATGTATAGATGTTTAAGAGCATTAAATAGTATTTATTTTGGATTATAAGAAAGATTTATAGATTTAATCATGTATGATAGAAACCCTAATTTATGGATATTGGGGATGTTGATTTAGGAATGAGAACCATAAGAGACTAAGGAATGATTCATGCTTTTCATGTTGTAAGGAATTATTTTTGCCAAGATTTTCTTGAGGTAAGTATGAACTATTCTAATGTATGTTATTCTTTATAAAATTTTGATTCTATTTCTTCCCTATGCATGATCTTATACTTTGTTGTTGTGAACCAACATAATAAATTCATTATTGTTAACTATGATTTATTGATATTGTCCTAAATGAGCCATTTGCATGAATGATTTGGTCGTCGTTTTCTTAGACCAAGATCATCCTATACCTATATATATATATAATGATGGTCTTATGACCACTATGTTTCTTTGATAAGATGTCCAAACTATACAATCTGTGAACTACATATAAATAGAATGCTTTTTCCAATGAGAGTGAATTCATTAGTCCAGTGTGTACATCGGGAACCTTGCTGATAGAGTTGTTTATCAGTGTCCGTCCTAGTTGGGGATCAAAAACACTAAGCATGTGTCCTGTACAAGCACATGGAGACGTTGAGGTGACAAGATGCACTAATATGCTTATGTTCTCTTTCTCTCTCTATGTTATATTATTATATGATACCTATTTAATGTTATGATTGATAATGTCATTTATTGTGGGCACTCACAAGTTAAAGAAACCATGATATTCATGATATAATTTCTTATGCCATAATTCTCAAGATCTTTTTCTTTATGATATTCCCAAAAGTATAATGAAATAAATGTTCAAGTTTATACATATCATCTATGACTTTATTGATACCTATAAGCATTAATGTGGTTTATATCTTACTGAGTTGAAATTTCACCTATCTTTTGTGGATTTCAGGTGATAGTGTAGATCGACAGATAGTTAATCCAAAAGACAAAACTTTTTGATTTCCTTTTTTTTCCCAAGAAGACTCCATTTAATTCTTTTGATGAATCATTATTTTGTAATCATGTATTTACATTTGTATAAAGAGTATACTCTAGAGCTCCATAGATGTATTTTTGGGGAATATTATTTTGTTGCCTTAGTGGTATTCTTTATAGAGTTTTCCTTGTTTCACTTTGATGTTAGAAGTATCTTTTGATCGGTGGGGAACAAGAGGAAACCATATTTTAATATGATGATGCATGATTATTGTGATTGTCTAAGCATGTATGATATGGTTATATGTTTTGTATGAGAACCATGTTAGGTTATATTCTACAGGTTTATGGTAGCCTTATGCCTACCCTTGCTCTAGGACCATCACACCACTAGAGTTAGGGTGTAACAATCTGCTACCTGAAAGACATAAAGTAATAATAGGTGAGTAAAACTTAGTGAGTAGAGAATATACTATCATACCTTATTGGCTTGGTTATCATGAAATAACTCATATAAGAGGCACGAAGCATGAACTTACTTTATTTATATCCATAACGTTATAATACCAATTTATATCTTGTCAATACAGGTTCATCATAAGGATATCACATGTGAAATAAGGTGGTCATAGAAAGAATGACACAAACATATCATGAGTGAGATTAGAGACGCCATGGTATGATCCACTAATTATGCAAGACGGATTAGGTCCTACGCCTAAGGTATGTATTCCCCATAGGAAGAGTCAGATAATATACCCTATCTGTGAGTTTACTCATGTGTACAAGACTGATGATATCTCCATCAGATGGTAGTTTCTGTCATCATACCTCATATAGAGTAAGTCTATAGAGTAGGTTAAACATCATAGCAGCATATATCCATCATATAGTTATTGAAGCTTAACATAATGGTTCATCACCAATCATGAAACATGTAGTTTATTAAAAGGAATTCTTTAGGAAACATGAATATTCAATTGAATGATTAAAGGTTAAATGAACAGGCATAATAATATATGTTTCACTCACCTCACAAAAAGAATGAAAGATTCATCCCAATTAACAACTAGGAGGACGGTCCAATGTCACCCTTTCCTCATTCATGAGCTATAAAAGATTAACATTATATACCATAACATTACAATGCATTCTAAAACATTATATACCTTGACTCTAGCACAAAAACTTAGTTTCCTTAAGACTCATGCTCCAATATGGGACTCAACTAATATGACTCTAGTAATGAATATGAGTCTTAGTCTAACATGCATGCCATGAAAAATTAATCACTCTTACACCTTACAAGGTCTTATGAAAAACCTAACTACTTCCTTATGTATGAGTAACTACCTTTCCTTAAGGTCAGCATATAGCCATATCAAGTCATCATATCCTTAAACATTGTCAACATTCATCATACATAACATAATTAAACTCATATTCATCTTTAACATCAAAAGCCCTTTCTATATCCTTAAGGTCACAAGTTAAGGTTTAAGCACTTAGTGTAATCATAGCCCTTAGTCGTGAATTATAGCTTACATTAACTTGCAAACATTCTAATTAATATTCTTTTAACTCATCTTCTTCTTTTACTAAACATATATTCACAACTCTTAAAATTAGGGTTTACCAATCCACAAAGATTTAAGTTGAATTATGATGATTCTAGGTCTTTTAAGATTTATATAAATGATTTCTAACTCCAATTTAACCATTTAATGAAGAGTCATTGGAGGTAGATATTTATTTTACTATTCATCACAAATGTCATTAATGCTCCTACTTTTCTAACCAACCATTTATATAAGTAATTAATGCTCCTAAAAATGAACACCCATAACTATCTCTCAAGACCATACATGCGTAAAATTAAAGAAGGAGAGAGTTATATTATGTCTCTTAATATGAAATTCTTAGAAAACCAAGAGGAGCTTGATGGTTTCTTTGTAATTCCTTTCAAGATTAGAGGATTTGTTGGTGATTTATGGTGTAGAGAAATGGGAAAATGTAAATTTAAGGTTTTAGATATAGGGAAAAGAAGAAAAGAGAAGAAATAATGAGGTGGTGGCTAAAAAAAATTCAGTAGAAATTCAGTCCCCTTTTTATATGTCTCAATGAGTAATGACATTATCTTATGAGCAATGCTCATTACTAGTATTTGGGCTTTAATGTACGAGAGAACCCTTTAAAGGCGTTCAAAATGGGTAACTCTCATTATCCATTTACATATTTAGATAAATTTTGGATATAAAGGAAATTCAGGTTCGTTACCATAGGAGTAACGTTCGTTATAGTTTATGCATGGGCATTACTTATATTTCACACCCCTTAAATAAATTGCTAAAATTTAGAAATTCAGGCAGAAGGAAAATTTACAGGCATTATTAGATTTTTCACACCTGTTACTATAAAAAAAAGCTCCCAATCCTAGGGTTTTATCATCAAAATCATATCCATTCAGATCCAAGGCTCAAACTAAGTCTCCAATATATCAATTCTAAGGTCCATTCCAAACTCATTTATTTTCCACACATGAAAAATTGTGTCAAGTACTTAAAGTATTCTACATTTCAAGCCTTAGGTTGAATAATCAACACTTAAAAAGCACATAAAAATTCAACTTAGCATATTTAACACTTGGATTCAATCAATCTTATACATCTTAGGTTCAAAACTTAGTCTAACTCACTCAAATATGCATGCATCATGTATCATAACTTAGAGAAATGCATGAAAAATAAATATATGAATATAGCCCAAAAGGGTCCTTAACTAAGCTTGTCTAAAGGTAAATAAGATATGAAAGTCTTAGGTGTTACACAAATATGATATAAATAGATAGCAATTTTTTTTGTTAGTTATCATTATTTATTTGAATGTAACTGTTAATATTTTAACTTCAGGAGACCAAGTTATAAATTATAGGAATATTTATATAGTTTAACAACAAGTCAAATCTAATTAAATTAAATTATTATAGAATTAAACTTAAAATGGTATGATTTTAATTTATTTTAAAATTATTTCTTTTTTATATTAATAGAATTAAATTTTATAAGTTGTCTTTTTTAAATATGAGAATTAGTAAAATAAATTTATTTGAATTGAATTCTTAGAGAATTTGAGTTTTTAGACGAAGATTAGCCTAGTAATCATTTATTAATCTGTGTGTGTTTTATATTGGGAGCTAATTTTGCTTTTAGATTCACTGGAGACAATCATTAATATCATGTACTTTTTTTATATAAAATGAATGTGTTTTTACCATTTACAAAAAAAAAAAAAAAAAATACAAATATGCAATAAGAAAAATGAGGACATTCATTTATTTGTGAATGATTATCTTGAAGAGAATTGGGAGAAAGAGAAATGCAAAAATACAAAAATATATATTTTATCACTTTTGTTTCAACCAAACAAAAATAATACTTGAATTGATGAGGACTAAAATGGTTACATCAAAATGGGCCATTCTAGCTCAATGCAAGACATGCCTAAATAGCAGGCTCACATCATTTAGGCGACCAAACATAAACTGCCAACAGCAATCAGGCCCAAGGCCTCATGGATAAGCCACCTCACACCTCGTATTAATAGTCATCCTAAAAAGTGGGTACCTAGCTTCAACATTGCTTCACCTTTCCTTTAGATGATCCTACTTAACTTATTAAAATAATGCTTGACAGCTCCTTACAAGCTCCTCAAGTACACAATCTCTAACACCTCTAGGAAATGGGATTTGGGTCATCTCGACATAAGGCTCTACAGTTGCTAGTGTAGGCACATCATTACCTTGCCTAGCTATAGAATGATGTAACCCAAACCCCATCACTCACAAGCAACCACTCTAATCCCTAATATGGGTAAGCAACGTAAATATAGACTTTTCATCACCAATAAAAAGGGACTTAAACTAAAGAAGACTAGCAACACTAAATAAACTTAACTTGCTTCCTTTCTTTCTCACTACAAAAGGTCGCTCCAATGAGAGCCAGAGTCTTAAAATTCTAGAAAAAGCAATGTTAATATCTCTCTGAACTTGCGCTTCTCCCTGAGCCTTTAACTTCATACATGTAGTCACTAACTTAAGTATCGGAAGGCTAGCGCTGGGACTTACGCTTGGCTTTCTAACACTATTTTTTCCTTCCTTTTTTTCTTACTCATGCAGGTTGCAAGCCTAACAATGACACCAAAGTCCAACTTCATTCACTCCTCTCAATTAGGTCTAGCACCTCCGATCAAATTCAGCATCTCAAGCTCTATATTTGTTCAAGACCAACACTTCAAGCTCCACATGTTCAGATGTATCTACCCAAATTTGAAACCTTGAGACGCTATCCCAGTTAATAGTTGACCTCATGGTCAAGTACTCACCAGAAAAGCCCCATCATAAATCAAAACATATAATTATAAATTTTTTTTAGCAAACCTAGAAAACACAAGCAAACTAACCTTTTTTACCATCTCATTCTTGATAAACAAAAATGATTGATTGGTAGTCTGTCTTACTTAATAACAACAATGCAAGTCTCCCATCAAACTAAGAATTAGTTATCTTAATTTTCTCTCAATTTTGTGTGAATTATACATCAAATCAAAATTAAAAGAAAACTTCAAATTTTTTAAAAAATATTTTTTATTATTTTAGATATTCGGATCGGGTCTGCCCTTAATGAGGCATCTGATCCATATATTATTTGTATAAATGCTAAAAAGCAGTTATATCCAAATGATAACTTTTTATAATTGGAAAGTTATATACAGGTAAAAGAACAAAAAACTACGTGTACAAGTGCATGAAATAAAACATAAAAATAATACATTGCACAAAAGGAATAGGAACAACAATCTTTTGCTTCCCTATTGATTAGTAAATTTTTATGTGAACTATTCGCTTCCACTAAAGTGACATCAGTGAGTTTTGCTTTCTCTTTCTTACATTGGTAGCAGAGCATGAATTGGCATGAGTTATGGTGTTAATTATATTTTTCTAGTCTAAACTAAGTTTAATGGCATGAAACTGTCAGAATAGTCCCTTAATTAATTTTGTTCAAAATTACTTTTCATATATTATGAATTAGACCATGATTTTTTACAGGTATATTTCACATATGTGCAGTAATTTGTTTATAAAATTTCATAACGTAATTATTAGTATTTTAACAGTAATTCATATTTGAATTTTTTGTAACCATAATATTATTTTAATTTCTGCAATTTATTCTTTGAGAATTTGTGAACGATGCATAATTGGATAGTACTTTTCATAAGCTTTCTAACGGTATATGGCTTGCATGAATGGAACCCACGAATGGAAGGAGAAGAGAAGTTTTGGCTGAAAATTCTAAGGAAGAAGATGATAAATAGTCATATTTATCTAAAGACAAAAGGTTTGATCCAATGGTTTAGATTCCATAGTAATCTTTGTGAAACCTAGCCATCCAGTCATCCATTCTTCCTACTTTAATCCTATTGGCTAATTCAAAGTCAACTTAGATAGGTTACACATACTTTTGATACACCAAATCACAAACCAAAGGCAATAATCCCATACATTGAGTTTAGGTTAGCAACTTTGCAACCCACTCATCTAACCATCCAGTTTAAAGTCATTTGATCCAACGGTCGGATTTAATCAAGCCTAAACTAATACTATAAGGTTGCACACACTTAATAACTCCTTATTATAAAGGAAATGACCAAAATACCCCTAGTGCAACCGAAACACCGAAATCGCTCAACGTGTCGATAACAATTTTTCGACCGGGATTATTTCTTAAACTACTGCTCAAATAAATAAAATAAGGCCATTTTCAAGTCTTTAAATTATTTTCTCTCTTTAAATATGATATTAAATCCATAAAATTCCGACGGGCGAAAAATG
>CANXYC010166606.1:0-11999 GCA_948193065.1 Aleurites moluccanus | reverse complement strand
TATATACATCAGTAATGATGGCAGAAATCCCTGGATGACAGATAACAGGATTCTGCAATCTACTCCTCTCTTGAAATAGGTAAACAATGAGAGGCCTGAAATAGGTAAACAATGAGAGGGTGAGTATATAAGATACTCAGTAAATCTATATGCATCGCTAATAAAAGTGAGGTTAACAAAAGAACCGATGATATCAAAAGCTCAGTATAGCCAATTTACAGAAGCATTTACAGTAAATGACAGAATAGATCAATAAGGATATCAAAGGTTCGGTACCGTAGAGAAAAACAGATAAAGGGTTGGATTATATAAAATTATACAATCTCCTATAGCATCAATCTGGACTATATGCGCACATACAATCTCCTGTATAGACTATATGCAAACTATATGCACACATACAATCTCCTGTAGCAATATCTGTATCAGAAGACGGATCAGATCTTATGGCTAGGTCTATAACCCTTTTCCTAGCTAGGGTATCAGTAATACAATGTGCATAAGGTCGACAGTATTTCCCCACTACCTTGTCGAATCAGTAGCTCTGTTATATCACCATAAGGTCAACATAAGAAGGAAACTTATCAATGGACACCATTATACCACAATGGTATCCCCAATTTCAACAAACTCATTATCAATCAATCAATAGCAGTTAATTAGCAATGACTCATTAGAATCAATTAATGAACTTAAAATCAATAAGACATCAATAATAATCAAAGAAACGATGACCAAAGGTCTAATAATCAAAAATGGGAACAAGTATATTTTAGTCATTTACGACCAAAAAGTGGACGCAATTAGCATGCCATTGTCGCTGGCGACGATGGCATTCAAATGGTTGGCCTACGAAAATTTCGGTATAGTTTTGGTACAATTTCGATATTGCCCCAAATATCAACAAATATGCACATGAAAAGTAATTTATAGGCAACAACCACAACTCAAAAATATTCATCATAAGCATCAAATAAGCCAAGAAAAACACAAGCCAAAGGTATGAACAAAACAAGGCAAAAAGACACAATTAGGGTTCGGCCAAGAACCGATTTTTACAATTGGTTTTCAAATTTTAATTTATCGATTTGGGCAAGTAAATTGATGCATAGTAGACTCACCTAAACCTCCAAATCACCAAAAGCAATGAAATTGCTAGCAAATTCCTCAATCTTCGGTTTAGGCCAATTTCAATGATTTTTTCCAAACAAGTTTTCTGCAACGAAACGAACGTTAATTAAATACCTATTAATACCCAATTGACTTATTTTAAAGCCAATTTACATATCCTAATTCATATAATCAAAATCAAAAGTCACAACTTCAATTTTAGGGTTAGAATTGGGGAAAATTGTTTAATGCATCAATTGATGCAATTAAACCATTTACCCATTCATTTCATCATCAAATTAACCTATTTAAATCAAAAAAACAAACAAATAAATACTTATCCCAAAAAAACCCAAATGGCCAAAATCCACTGGTTAATTTTGGTTGTTTAAGGTTTTTATGGATTTAGTTTAGGGTTTAGAATAATTTCTCATCATAAATTGATGAGAGAAAATCAAAGAAATGGAAGGAAAGTAGTCACAAGTTTGGGAGAAGAAAATCATAAATTTTGTGTCAAAAAATTGACTAAGTGTCCCTTATATAGTAGGATAAAATAGGCAAATTATACTTTAGTCCTCAAATTTTCTAAAATTTGCTTTTAGTCCTTTTTCGCTCGGTAATTTATTTCGAAAGTTTCGTCGGGAATTAGAACTCAAAGTGAATGTTTAAACATCATATTTTTATTAATAATAATTAATAAAAATAGTTTCAAAGTCGTTCTGCATTTCGAACTGTCAAATTTTACTATTCACTGAAAGTACCCTTTTGCTCATTTTAGCAGTGTTCTTTAATATTTTCTCATTTTTATTTTTATTGTATTCACACATGAATATACCTTATCATTAATCCTCAAACAAAATTTAGAAATTCATCCGTCGACTGTTCCGCTATTTTTACAGCAGCGATATCGGTACCGATGATTTCTAAAAAAATTTCTTGTTTTCTCTCTAACTAATTTTCTATAATTATTATTGGTCATTTCGATGATTTTAATTTATATACTGAGAATTTTATTCACTAAAACCTGTTATGCATTTCTAGGGTATTACATTCTTCCCCCCTTCAATTAAATTCGTCCTCGAATTTAAATAGATATATACCTCACTGATGGAACAGGAATGAATATCTGCTCCTCATCTCCTGCTCACTCTCCCAAGTACACTCCTCCATGGACTGGTTCCTCCAAAGCATTTTCACCATCGAGATCTCCTTATTCCGTAACTGCCTGACTTGTCGATCAATGATCTCCACTGGAAGCTCCTCATATGACAAGTCATGACTGAGATCCACATCCTGAACCTCCAATATGTGTGACGGATCAGACATATATTTTTGTGACATAGAGATATGGAAAACTGGATGTACATAGCTCATACTAGGTGGAAGAGCCAATCTATAGGCCACGTTGCCAATCTTCTCAAGAAACTCAAATGGGCCTATAAACCTTGGTGATAACTTACCCCTCTTCCTAAATCTCATAATACCCCTCATCGGTGAGACCTTAAGGAAGACATGATCACCAACTGCAAAATGTACATCTTTCCTCTTTGGATCAGCATAACTCTTCTGCCTACTGAAGGCAGTCCTCATCCGATCTCTGATCATAGGAACCTTCTCCATAGTCTCCCTAATCAACTCTGGCCCCTCTAGCTGTTTCTCCCCCTGCTCTACCCAACACACTGGAGATCTGCACTTCCTACCATATAGTGCTTCAAATGGACCCATACCAATAGAAGACTAGAAGTTGTTGGTGTAAGAAAACTCAATCAATGGCAGATAATAATCCAAGTTACCTTTGAAATCCAGAACACATAATCTGAGCATATCCTCCAAAGTCTGGATTGTCCTCTCCGACTGCCCATCAGTCTGCGGATGGAAAGCAGTACTAAACCGTAACTGGGTACCCATGGCTTCTTAAAACTTCTGCCAAAATTGAGAAGTGAACTGTGTACCCCTGTCTGAAATAATCACTAATGGAACTCCATGAAGTCGCACAATCTTATCCATATACAACTGTGCATACTGAGTTGCCGAATAAGTGGTCTTAACCTCCAGAAAATGAGCAGACTTCGTCAACCAGTCTACAATCACCCATATGGAGTCATAACCCCTCGAAGTCCTCGGTAGATCTACTACAAAATCCATAGTCACCTGCTCCCATTTCTACTCTGGCAACTCAATCTCCTGAAGCAACCCTGATGGCTTCTGATGCTCAAACTTAACCTGCTGACAGGCTAAGCATTTGGACACAAATTGAGCCACATCCCTCTTCATACCAGACCACCAATACACATCTCTCAAATCATGGTACATCTTGGTAATCCCTAGATGTACATTGTATGCTGAGTAATGAGCCTCTCTCATGATCCGATCCCATAGCCCATCCAAATCTGGTACACATATACGTTTCCCACACTTCAGTACCCTATCCTCCACTGTAAACTCTGTCATCTTCCCACTCTATACCTCTCCCTTGAGCTTCAGCAAACAAGGATCCCTTTCTTGAGCCACTTTAATATCATCAAGTAATAGTGACTTCGCCCGAAATTGGGCTAGCAAAGCCTAGTTTCGATCCTGGGAACCCAAATCTAACTCTGCTCCCAAATCTGCCAACTCCCTCATCTCTCGGATCAATGGCCACCTGCCAATCACAATATAAGCTAGACTGCCCATCTATTTCCTGCTCAATGCATCAGCCACTACATTGGCCTTACCCGGATGATAAAGGATTTCATAGTCATAATCCTTAAGTAACTCCATCCATCTATGTTGCCGAAGATTCAGATCTTTTTGCTAAAATATATACTGCAAACTCTTCTGATCAGTATATATCTCACATTTCGGTCCATATAAGTAGTGCCTCCAATTCTTCAAGGCAAAAACTATAGCCGCCATCTCCAGATCATGCGTAGGATAATTTGCTTCATGCTTCTTTAACTGAAGAGAAGCATAAGCAATCACCCTAGGAACCTGCATCAACACACACCTGAATCCTATTGGTGAAGCATCACAATATACAGTGAATTTCTCCCCCTCTATTGGTAATGCCAACACTGGACCACTAGTGAGGCAATATTTCAGAGTCTGAAAACTGCGATCACACTCATCAGTCCATACATACTATTCCTGTTTCCTCATCAATCTAGTCAATGGAGCTACAATCCGAGAGAAATCCTTCACAAACCTCCTATAGTACCCTACCATACCCAGAAAACTGCGAACCTCTGTAACACTGGTAGGCTGGGACCAATTAGCCACTGCTTCTATCTTCTGAGGATCCACCTTAATACCATCTTTGCATATCACATGCCCAAGGAAACACACTTCAGTTAGCTAGAACTGACATTTAGATAGCTTAGCATACAATCGATGCTCCCGAAGTGTCTGCAAAACGATCCTCAAATGCTCCACATGCTCCTCCTCACTCCTAGAATAGATAAGTATGTCATCAATGAATACAATGACAAACTTATCTAAATATGACCTGAACACCCTGTTTATAAGATCCATGAAAGCTGTCAGTGCATTGGTCAACCCGAATGGCAATACCAAAAACTCATAATGTCCATAGTGGGTCCTAAAAGCAGTCTTAGGTACATCACCCTGCCTAATCCTCAATTGGTGATACCCAGACCTCAGATCAATCTTTGAAAAATGGTTGGCACCTTGCAGCTGATCAAACAAGTGATCTATCCGAGGCAATGGATACTTGTTCTTCACTGTGACTTTGTTCAGCTGCCTATAGTCTATACACATCCTCAAAGAGCCATCTTTCTTCCTCACAAACAATACCGGTGCACCCCAAGAAGAACTGCTCGGTTTAATAAACCCTCTATCAAATAGCTCCTGTAACTGCACCTTCAATTCCTTCAGTTCAGCTGGAGCCATTCTGTATGGTGGGATAGATATAGGGTCAGTGCCTGTATACACCTCAATCTCCCTATCAGGGGGCAATCCTGGCAACTCCTCAGGAAAGACATTAAGAAACTCCTGAACTACCAGTATCTGATCCAACTATACAGAAGACTTATGTACATTTGTCACATGTGCCAATTAGGCTAAACAGCCTTTCCCAATCATCCTCCTGGCCTAAATAGTAGAAATTAGGTTAACCCTGAACTCCCGTATCTCACCCTGAAACTCAAACTCAGGCTGTCCCTCAGGCTGAAACCTGACCTTCTTCCGATAACAATCGATAATTGCTCGATGCCTAAAAACCTAATCCATACCCAAAATAACATCTAACTCTAGTACAGGCAACTCAATCAAGTTAGCATGCAAGTTGTTATTATCAATCTTAATGATGCAATCAGGGTAATAATAATCCACATCAATACTAATACCCATAATTGTAGCAATCATCAAAGGCACATCTAATAATCTCCTTTCCTTATTCAATTTAGGTGCAAAGTGTGGTGACACAAAAGAATGAGTTGCACCCGAATCAAATAAAGCATCTACAATCTCATTCTGAATCAGAAATAGTACCTCTGACCACGTTATCTGACCTCTGAGCATCCTGGGCGTTGACTGCAAATACTCTATCCTAGCCCCTACCAGCTGGAGCCTAACTACCACTGGGAGCCTGTCCTCCCCTGCCTCGACCTATGCCTGATGCCTCTCTAGCCATGCTCTGACTCCTCTACATTATTTGCTGAGAGACTGTAACAGATGGCTACTAATCAGTCCTCAATGGACAGCTGTAAGCAAAATGGCCCTGCTGGCCACACCTTAAACAAGCACCAATCCGTCTCCAACACTCTCCCCCATGTCTCCAACCATAAAACCCACAAATAGGAATGTTGGGTGCCAGTGTAACTGGTCTCGAAGAAACCTATGAGTCGGTAGGTGCTGACTGAACTACTGGTGGTCCCCTACTCTGTAGTCTCCTCCTCTGACTACTAACTGAGGATCTCTAATCAAATCATGGCACTGGCTCTGCCTGCCTAAACTGGGAGCTGCTCTCCCCCCTCATAAACTGAGATCCCTGACCTCCCTTCCTCTTCTGGTCTCTCCTTGCTCCCTATGATCTATAATTCTCTTCCATCTGCATGGCCTTGTCAATTACTATGGTAAGAGAAGTAAACTTTGTAGCCAATAATGCATTATGTAGTGCAGCATGAAGACCCCTCTGAAACCTACCAATTAGCTCAGCCTCAGTAGGTATAATGTGAGTAGCATATCTACTCAGTCTAGTGAACTCCTCTACGTACTCCTCCACAGATCTGTCTCCCTGTACTAACTGCTCAAATCTAACCAGATTACGAGTCTTCATCCCCTCTGTGATGAACTCATCAATAAGCCCCTATCGAAACTCAATCCAGGTAGGTGGGTGCTCACTATATAGCCTGGTCTCCATCCTCCTAGAAAACCAAGTCTATGCCTTGCCCTTCAATAGCAAGCCAACAAGCTATATAGATCTCAACTCATAACATGGTAGTCTCCTCATTACCTTCTCCACCTCCTCCAAGACATCCACAGGGTTAATACCTCTGTCTCCCCTAAACTCAGGCAGGTTTAGTTTCAGAAAGAAAAACATCAATACACCACCCTCCTCTATCACTCTACGGCCTCCCTGAATAGCAGGCTCCGCAGGAACTCCTACTGGCTGTACAGATGCCGGTGCCATAGGTGCCACAGGTGGGGGCACTGCCACTGGCACTGGGGGTGGCGGTACATGCTGACACTCCCGCCTCAAATCAAAAATCTACCTGCATAAATCCATAATATCCCTCATAACCTCATCTCACCAAGGGTCACCACCCATCACTGTACTCTTTGAAGTTCGTCGGGATCTAGAAGACCGTCGGGATCTGGAGGGACCCTTTGAAACTGAGATCTCCCTCACCAAGGACTCATTGGAGGCAACCTCTGCCTCATGGGTATCTCTATCTTGATCATCGGACATCTCTGTAATCTGTCAGGAAACATGAAAACTTACTTAGAATATGACAAAAATACAGAATATTAACATATAATAGATGATAACAGCAAAAGACGATAAAAGGAATCCTATGCTTCATGGTATACTTAATCCACCCCATTCTTTACTTAGTTACTATTTCTCTATAATTCAGTCACTATTCATCTGTAACCTAGTGCTCTAATATTTGTAACCTAATGCTCTGATACCACCTCTATCATGACCCGCTCTCGCGAGTCGTGACGGTCCTAGGGCACGGAAGATGCCAATGGCGACGGGCACTCGTAGAACCCAATATCAATCACATTCACAATATATACATATCGCAACGGAAATAATATTATCCATCATATTGCAGCGGAAACCCATCATCAATTACATACAGCATATATAAATATCCAGTCATCACATAACACTATTCATTTTTAAAATACCATCTTATATATCATCATAAACATATATATATTTGTTTATGTTCTAGCTAACCCATACATACCCTATGGAGCAGCTAGATATGAATATCAAAATATAGAGTATAAAATATATATACATCAGTAATGCTAGCAAAAATCCCTGGATGACAGACGACAAGATTCTGCAATCTACTCCTCTCCTGAAATAGGTAAACAATGAGAGGGTGAGTATATAAGATACTCAGTGAATCTATATGCATCGCCAATAAAAGTGAGGTTAACAGAAGAACCAATAATATCAAAAGCTCAGTATAACCAATTTACAGAAGCATTTACAGTAAATGACAGAATAGATCAATAAGGATATCAAAGGTTTGGTACCATAGAGAAAAACAGATAAAGGGCTGGATTGTATAAAATTATACAATCTCCTGTAGCATCAATCTGGACTATATATGAACTATATGCGCACATACAATCTCCTGTATGGACTATATGCAAACTATATGCGCACATACAATCTCCTGTAGCAATATTTGTATCATAAGACGGATAAGATCTTATGGGTAGGTTCATAACCCTTTTCCTAGCTAAGGTATTAGTAATACAATGTGCACAAGATCGACAATATTTCTCCACTACCCTATCGAATCAGTAGCTCTGTTATATCACCATAAGGTAAACATAAGAAGGAAACTTATAAATGGATACCATTATACCACAATGGTATCCCCAATTTCAACAAACTCAATATCAATCAATCAATAGCAATTAATTAGCAATGGTTCATTAGAATCAATTAATGAACCTAAAATCAATAAGACATCAATAATAATCAAAGAAACGATGACCAAAGGTCTAATGACCAAAAATGGGAACAAACATATTTTGGTCATTTGCAGCCAAAAAGTTGATGCAATCGGCATGCCATTGTCGCTGGCGACGATGGCATTCAAATGGTTGGACTACGGAAATTTCGACATGGTTTTGGTGCAATTTTAATATTGCCCCAAATATCAACAAATATGCACATGGAAAGCAATTTATAGGCAACAACCACAACTCAAAATATTCATCATAAGCATCAAATAAGCCAAGAAAAGCACAAGCCAAATGTATGAACAAAACAAGGCAAAAAGGCACAATTAGGGTTCGGCCAATAACCCTTTTGCACAATTGGTTTTCAAATTTCAATTTATCAATTTGGGCAAGTAAATTGATGCATAGTAGAATCACCTAAACCTCCAAATCACCAAAAGCAATGAAATTGCTAGCAAATTCCTCAATCTTCGGTTTAGACTAATTTCGACGATTTTTTCCTAACGAGTTTTCTGCAACGAAACGAATGTCAATTAAATACCTATTAATACCCAATTGATTTATTCTAAAGCCAATTTACACATCCTAATCCATATACTCAAAATCAAAAGTCACAACTTTAATTTTAGGGTTAGAAATTAGGGAAAATTGTTTAATGCATCAAATGATGCAATTAAACCATTTACCCATTCCTTTCATCATCAAATTAACCTATTTAAACCAAAAAAATAAACAAATAAACACTTACCCCAAAAAACTCCATATGGCCGAAATCCACCCTAGCTTTGTTCTTGATTTTTCTTTAATTTTTATGGTTGATTTTGGTTGTTTAAGATTTGTATGGATTTAGTTTAGGGTTTAGAAAAATTTCTCTTCACAAATTGATGAGAGAAAATCAAAGAAATGGAAGGAAAGTGGTCACGGGTTTGGGAGAAGAAAATCAAAAATTTTGTCAAAAATTTGACTAAGTGTCCCTTATATAGTAGGACAAAATAGGCAAATTACACTTTAGTCCTCAAATTTTCTAAAATTTATTTTTAGTCTTTTTTCGCTTGGTAATTTATTCCGAAAGTTCCATCGGGAATTAGAACTCAAAGTGAATATTTAAACATCATTTTTTTTATTAATAATAATTAATAAAAATAGTTTTAGAGTCGTTCTAAAATTCGGACTGTCAAATTTTACTATTCACCTAAAGTACCCTTTTGCTCGTTTTAGCAGTGTTCTTTAATATTTTCTTATTTTTCTTTTTGCTATATTCACACATAAATATACCTTATCATTAATTCTCAATACAAATTTAGAAATTCATCCGTTGACCATTCCGCTATTTTTACAGCAGCGATATCGGTACCGATAATTTTCGAAAAATTTTCTCAGTTTTCACTCTAACTGATTTTCTAAAAGTATTATTGGTCATTTCGATGATTTTAATCTATATACTGAGAATTTTATTCACTAAAACCTGTTATACATTTCTAGGGTATTACATAAACTCTACGGAAGCATCGTTGGATCTTTATTGTATTTAACTACATTTGGACTTGACATATTTTTTAGTGTTTGCATGTTTGCACGTTTTCAATCTAATCCTAAAGAATCTCATTTAGCTAGAGTTAAAAGAATAATGAGATACCTTATGGACACACTGAACTTAGGTTTGTAGTACCCTAAAGGATCTTCATTTGACCGTTATGGCTACTCTGATGCGGATTATAGTGGATGTAAAATTGATAGAAAAATCACTAGTGGTACTTATCAATTTTTGGGAAATATGTTAGTATTATGATTTTCTAAAAAGCAAAACTCAGTTACATTATTTACAACTGAAACTGAATATGTAGCAGTAGCAAGTTATTGCACTCAACTTCTATGGATGAAAACACAACTAGAAGATTTTGGACATATTTTGAATTGCATTCCTATAAAATGTGACAATACAAATGCCATTAATCTTTCTAAAAATTTAGTTCACCACTCACGCATTAAACATATAGACATTATATATCATTTTCTTCAAGTTTGCAAAGGTCATATAGATATTGAGTTTGTGGAAACAAACCAACAATTAGCAGATATCCTCACCAAACCCTTGGATAAAGAAGCATTTTACTTCATAAGAAAGGAATTAGGTATGATTAATACCTCTCAGGCATGAATTCTATATATTTCATGGTGAAAATCGTTGCTTGTTACTTGACTTGATGATTTATGATGACTATGTAATTGTTATATGAATCTTTGTATGAATTATTATACTTTGTGATAATTGAGATAAATTTGATGTGTATTATATGTGTTTATATCATTTTAATTTCAATATACATCAAAATATTGTCATCATAAAATTTCATAAACATGCATTTGAGTTATAAGTGATTAAAGCTCAAAATTCTCTTAGCTTTATGTCTTTGCCTGGCATAATGTCTATTACCTAAGCCTAACGTCCATTATCTAAAATTAAAAAAAAAAACTCCATTTCAACATGTTACACATTGTAATGTTTGTTATAACTTTAGGTGTAATTGGAACCGATTTCTTCAAACTTTCTTTGAGCTTGAAAGAATAGAAGATTTACCTTAATAATTGGAGTCCTAAATTAATCTCTCTTTGAGTCAATTTAGCATCACTTTTGGACTTAATTTGACTAAATTAATCAACTTGGCTAATTAAAAATTAATTGGATAATTTGGACTAATTTGATTACCCTAGCAAAAAGTGAAACTCCGATCAGGAAGAATTCTAAACCGACCTCCACTCAAGACGTAAAGCAAGGTAAAATTCCTAAATTCAACTTTTGTCAATTCTTTGCATTGTATAATGTATCTCTCTTTTTTTACCTTTCTTTAAATTAGTAAAACATCAATTAAAAAACTAAAACATGATAAAATGGAAGAGGAAAAATTAAACTTTTCTTAAAATCAGACCTACCTCCTTTGCGAAAAGGGAGAACTGTGTGGGTTTTGATTCTCATTCAAAAAGATACGCAGGCAAGCTGTTTCATAGTTTCAAATCCAAAAAAACCAAAAAAAAACTTCTTTTCCTAAATCAATTTATTTTGTACTTGATCTTATTTTGGGGAATGTGTGGTCAACTTAGAACCCATAAGGGTTAGAGTTGACATCCTCTATTTTTAGGTTTTGATTGTAATCAATTTAATTAAACTTTTTAACCTTTTTTTTATTGCTTTATTAATTATGTTATGGATATTGTAAATTATTTATTTTGCTATAATTCATTCGTATTAAATGCCATTTTATACTTGTTCATAGAAAAAAAAATTCATAGATCATAAGTTAAATAAAGGGCCAAATTTGAGTTACTTAAAATCAAAAACCTAATCCCCAAGTTCAGTCGAGTTCGAAAGTCTAGTGATCTTTTTTATCTGTGGGTTAACTTGGGAGTCAAATTGGATTTTTTCTTCTTCTTTTTTCCATAAAATTTAAGGTGACGACTCTACTAAAGTTTTCAAAATAAATGTCAAAAGGAATGATTTGCAAATGTAAGACAAAAGTTATCTTTATTGAGTGGGAAATCACCCAAAAGAGCATTTTGATACTCGGGCGAGACCTCATGTAATACCCTAGGAGATTTTATCTTGAATGCATGATCTAGTTTTCAGTTTATGGTTTGAAATCATTGAAATGATTGGAAATAATTTTAGAGATACAGTTAGAATACAAATGAAATATTTTTCCGGAAATCGTCGGTGTTAGAAATACTGCCGGGAAAAT
>CANXYC010166567.1:0-55875 GCA_948193065.1 Aleurites moluccanus | reverse complement strand
ACAGGTGATTCTATTCCAATTTTAGTTGGTGATAGCTTAATAATTAATTTGCCTTGAGAACAAGCAGTACAAAAAAATTCATTGCCTTGAAGAATCTTCTGATTCTTCAATGGATGTCCATGTGAATTTTGAATAATTTTTCTCATCATTATTGAACCAGAATGACCTAATCGATCATGTCATACAATAAAAATATTTGGATCTGTAAACTTCTGGTTTGCCATTAGATTTATTTCAATTATACCAATTTTTGTATAATATAAACCAGAGGAAAGAGCAGAAAATTTTTCTACTACATATTTTTTACCTGAAGTAATGCTTGTAATATGGAGATATTCTTGATTATTCTCATTTACTGTCTTAATATGATATTTATTACTGTGAATATGTTTAAAACTTAACAAATTTTTATGAGACTTTGAAGAAAATAATGCATTATTTATAATAAGTTTTGTTCTTCTTGGTAATAATATATTGGCTCTTCCAGAACCTTCAATAATTTTTGTTTTACCAGATATTATAGTAACAATTGCCTCACCTATTTTTAAAAATGAAAAATATTTAACATTTTTTAAAATTGTACGAGTGGTTGCACTATCCACAATACATATATCTTCTTCATTTATCTTGAATTCAATCAAATGTGGAGAACTATTTATTTATTTCTTCATTGAAAAGAAAATATATTATTAGAATAGAAAAAATGATTACATATAATAAAAAATAAAATAAAATAAAAATATTATATCAGAGTAAACAAACCTCACACAAAACACAATTAAATAAAACAAAATATGTATTAAAAAAAACATATAAAATGTCATGATATCTTTGATCAATTCTCTTTTTCAACAGGTTCAAAAAAATTAGTCATATCCAAATGTGTTATATCAACAGGATCATCATCTTGAAAAACACAATTGGTCTCTATATTCTTTTCTTTATTCTTCAATGATGCTTGATAAAGTTCAACAAGATATTTAGACGTATGACAAGTACGTGACCAATATCCACTCATATCACAACGATAACATTTACTTTCTATATTTTTTGAATAAGACTTATTTTGTCCACTTTTTCCTTTGTCATGTTTTGCTCCATCATTATCCCACTTCTGGTGGTAATATGTACCTTTAGAATAAGAATTATTATTATAATTACCACCATAATAATTATTTTGACCACGTCCACGACCGCGGCCACGACCACGACCGCGCCCTCTGCCTCGTATATGTTTATTATTATTATTATTATATGTCACAACATTCACTTCAGGAAATGGAGTAGAACCAGTAGGGCGTGCCTCGTGATTTTTCATTAGCAGCTCATTATTTTGCTCAGCCACAAGAAGGTATGAAATTAATTCAGAATATTTTTTAAAACATTTTTCTTGATATTGCTGCTGCAGGAGTACATTCGAAGCATGAAAAGTAGATAAAGCTTTCTCTAGCATATCATCATCATCATTAATTTTCTCTCCACATAATTTTAATTGAAAACTAATTCGAAATATTGCAAAATTATATTCACTCACAGTTTTAAAATCTTGTAGTCGTAAATGCATCCAATCATATCGAGCTTTTGGAACAATAACTGTTTATTGGTGGTCATATCTTTCTTTCAAATTTTTCTAAAGAACAAGTGGATCTTTTATAGTAAGATATTCAGTTTTTAACCCTTCATCAAGATGGTGACGAAAGAAAATCATTGCCTTTGCACGATTTTGCATTGAAGCATCATTGTCTTCTTTGATTGTATCTCCAAGACCCATAGCATCTAAATGAATTTCAGCATCTAATATCCATGATAGATAATTGTTTCCCGTAATGTCAAGAGCCACAAACTCAAGTTTTGTGAGATTTGACATGATAAAACTATCATATAAATAATAATTATGTTAGAGATGCAATACACAAATAAATAAAAATATTAATATACAAAATAATATTTCAATAACATACAATAAAAAACTAATATTATTGTTATTGGTCAAACAAATAATAAATACTAATAAAATAAAACAATGTGAATAAACAAGACAAATAAATCACGTGGACAAAAAAAAAATTACAAATATTCAATAAAATTTAAAAAGTAAAATATAGATATATGAATGTGGTGCATATATCATTTGTATAGAAAATAATATGATTTATCAAAAAAATAATTAATATACATAAATATTAAAAATATAAGTAAATAAAGCAAAATATATGTCATATCATTTTAAATGCTTAACATTTTATATATTATTTCACAATACTTATACTTTATGATTATTTTCAATAAATCATATAGATTTGATTAAAATATAAAAAAAACTCTTAATTCTAATTGTAAATATGAATATGAAACTAAATAATGTAAATAAAAGTAAATCATATATAATTCATTAAGATTGTGACATAAATAAATAAGAAATGTTAAATTAAAATATTAAGAGTAGAAAAACTTACATAGAAGAGGATCGTTCTGATAACGTGTTATGAAAAATAAAGAAAACAAAAACAAGAATAAGAATAATAATAAGAATGTAAAAGATAGAGTTTTCTATTGTCTTTTTGGTGTGTTATACAAAGTAATAGGAATCCCTATTTATAGGATTTATCTCTACTATAAATTACAAAATATAAATTCACTATAAATTAAACCTTATAAATGACATATAAAATTAAATATGATGTAACAAATAAATACATGGGTAGTAGGATTTGATATCAATGCACCAAATAAATATACCAAGTAATGTGATAGTGGGATAGTTAAAAGGACATTCATATTATATATATTTATAATATTTATTAATTAATAAATTTTTTTTATATTGTCAAATGAAATTCAATTTAAAAAAAAAATTTGGCGCACTTAAAATATATATATTTTACTCCTTATTTATTAAAAATTAACAAATGATAAAAAAAAATCAATATATTTTATAATTTTTTATTTTTGTTAATATTTTTATTTATAATTCTCTACTTCCCTTCTCTAAGCCGTGAATGTTTGATTGACAAACGTGGTGTAAAAAAAAAAAAAAAAAAAAACCTTTCATCGTTCCCTTTTCATAATAAACCATTTCTGTCTTGGCTTGTTTCCCTCTCTTCCCCCTTTCTCTGTCTTCTACTTCTTTACTTTCTCTGCTTGAAGAACCAACCATCATTTTTTTTTTTTTTTTTGCATTTAAGGAATAGCAAACAGAGTACAAAAAAGAAAAACAAAATTATGGATAGAGATTTTCTGGGTCTGGGTTCAAAAATTCTTCCAGTTACAGTGAAAGAAGAGACCACTAATAACAGTAACGACTTGGGTATGTTTTTCTTCTTATTCTTGTTTTTTTTTGTTTAGAATGATTGGGATTTATCTTTAGTCTGTTGTTTGAAGTTCTTGTTCTGGTCCAATTGTATGGTTTGAAACTCTTGTTTCAAGTTTTTGCTTGTTTGTTTGCCCAGAAAATAAGAAAAAAAATATTTTTTTGAATATTTTTTTGTAATTGAAATTGAGATTAATTCTTGTTATTGAGCTTATTCTTCAGTTCCTTTCGTGGGTCTTCTTATTTTATTTTATTTTTGTATTTTTTTGGAATTCTTTCGATTTTCTACTGACAAGGAAAGTAAAGTATTAGAATTGGTTTTCTTTTCTTTTTCTCTCAACTTTTTTACCCATGTTTTAAATTTTCTTATCTGCCAAACGTGGGTTGAGGCTTGTTTATTCCACAAGAAACCTCTGTGAGAGTAGGATTATTTTATATTAAAATAAGACACATCATAAGCACAAGGTACAATTTTTTAAATGCAAGCCAGCAAGCCTAGGATTATTTTACATATATATGAAGTAGAGAGTATAAACCCAGAAAAGAAAAAAGGTGGATAGTGAATGGTGGAATGTGAAAGAAAAGGTTAAGTTCTAATTAATCTAGTTGAAAAGTAAGAGATTATTTTATCCTCCATTTGGTGCATAAATTTTGTAGAGAAAATGAAGGGAAATTAAATAAAAAAAATAAAAGAAAAAATAAAAGAAAATAATTTTAATTTTAATTTTTTTCTTATTATTTGGATTTCATATTTATATAAGAGAAGAAATTCAAATTTATTTGCAAGATAAATTGAATTATAAAATATGAATTTACCTTTCTAATTTTATAGTAAAATATGAATGATATGGAGAAAAAGTAACTTTATATTTCCTATGTTTCTCAACCTATTATTTCTTTCTATTTCTTTTCAATATGAAGCGAAATTTTTATGATTCTAAAAGCTTAATTGAAAACCTTATGTTTTCTCATTTTTTTTTCTTTTCTTTATCTTATTTGCTAACCAATAATATCAATTGCTTTTCTTTTCTTTTTTTCTTCACTTCTCTCAAAACAAACAAAGTGTTAAGAGGAAAAGAAATAATGGAGTTAAATATTTATTATATTCATTAGCTTTTTAATATCTAAATATTTATATATCATTAATTTTTAATACTTATTTTCATTAACCTCAAATTGGGTTAATTAAAGAGTGTAATATAAAATTTTCTAATAAAGTGAAGTTAATTAACCCAACTTTATTGTTCATTTCATTTCCTTAATTTTGTTAACTTTCATATCCATTTCCATTACCCTCTAAAACTCTTGTGCAATGGCTAAAGTATTATTTTCCAAAACAGGTATCAGGGATTAAATTCCTACTTTCTTAATTACAAGTTATATACTCAAAGAATAAGGTTAAAATATTTTGTTATTGGGGTGGGTATGTTCACCTGTAGATCAGTTGGTGAAATAGATTGAGAGATTTTGTTATAGAAAAGAAAACATGTTTCTATTCAATATTTTACTTGTTAATTGAATTTTTTATTTTTTTTAATGTTGATATCTATTTTTTTTTATGTTCCTATTTTTGACTTTTATTAAATTTTATTGTGTTGGGATAAGATAATATTTTTGCTAACATGCACATTAGCTGGTTCATTAATAAAATAATGAATGATGTTGAGTTGCCTTTTAAAAAAAAGAAAATATTAATGTTATTAATGGTAGTGCCTGACAGATACAACTATGCATATTCATATTAAAGTATTTGCCCCACCAAAGAAAGAAACACATTAGTATAATATCTAATATTAAAAGGTACAATGTGATTAAATTATGCTCTCATTACAAGGATTTCTTTTAAACAAATAATTATAATTTTTCTTTTATAAATTTTAAATGTGCTTATTCTGAATGGTAGTGCTTGGCCAGGTGCAACCAACTTTTGAATGGGATTAAAAAATACTGACCAACATCAAGATTTTTAAAAATCCAAGTTTCTGATGTCATTAGTTTGTGCTCTTTATCTTCTTTGCTAGAAAAAAAAAGATAGCAGTAAACAATTAGCTTTTGACCCTCAGTTATTATACATGTAAGGTTCTATTTTTTGTTTGTAAACTTTGAAGAATGTGTATACAATGCATATAACGTAACTCAATAAACTGATTTGGCATTATCATGACAAAACAATAAAGATTTTGTTCTATTCCAGGAGTAAAAGTTTGAGTGTTTGCATTTGTGTCCCTTGAAACAGTTCTGGGATTTGGGTGGGATGTGAGGTGAATTCTTCCCAAGTTTAACTTATTTACAACTCAGTTAAGTTTTTAATCTCAAATGCTGTGTATCTAATTTGATGGAGAAAGAAAGAAAGAAGAAAGGGTTTTCTTTCCTTTTCTTTATCTTTATCTTTCATCTCTTCGTTAAGAAGGGAATGAGTTAATTGTTGTTTTCAAATATGTACTAATAAGAATCTTGATAAATATTTTAATCTCTCTTTAAATAGTTCTAATATATAAAAGTTTTTAATAAATTTCAGCGTTGTCTTTATGTAATTATAGGTAAAATACGTCAAGATTCTTTTTGGCATATGGTCTAGCATTTTATGAGAGCTATCTATCAATTTGTTCTTTAACAGTTGTCAGTTTCCTATTTGGTTCTTAGTTTTGAGACATTTAAATATTCTGTTAAAATATTGTAAGGATTCAAGGCCATTCATTTATATATTTATGTGTGCATGTGCTTATGTGTGTATTTATTTTTAATTAATTAGTCATGCCAGATCTTAAGTTTTAATTGAAGATTACAATCATGGCACAACTATTTTTTCATTTTTCTTTGGTTTTGTAGTACCAACGAGAGGTTCAGCAATGCAGTGGTCTTTTTCAAACAAGGTTTCTGCCATTCCTCAATTCTTGTCATTTAAGGGTGGTCTTGAAGAAAAGCCAAGAAAGACTATTCATGATCCCATGGCATCCTCCGGCTTTAATCCTATTTCAACTGCTGATGCTTTTGATTCTAACCAGATGCCATATTCTAGCATGGTTCAGGTTGGTTATTTGCCACTACGCATTCTTTATTCTAATTTTAAGCTTCTATAGTCCATAAATTTCTCTTCACCTTTGCGATGAAGTTGGAGATTATATGGTATCCATGAGAAGCTATCTGTTGATATCTGTTAAATAGTGCAGTCCTGGCAGTTTCTTGATATTTTTGAATAAGTCCAATATGAAGTAAAATATTAAAATAGTTCAAGATCAATATGTGCTTTTCATAGTTCTTTTTATTTGATGTAATTTTGATCTTGTAGAAAAATATGAGTCTTCACAAGCGAGGTTCAAATCATGCGATGACAACTTATGCAGTGCAACACTTCGATGCATTTCCTATCCGTTGCCCCCAGCATATGAGGATATTCCCAGTCTCCAATCAAACAAATCAAGCAATTACTGTTTCTATGAGCAGTCCTGTTTTGCAGTCACGTTTTGCTTCCACTGGGCACAATTTGATTACTAATTCCACAAACTCACAACCTCTTGGAGGAGTTCCAATCATAAGCCCTGTATCTGTTCATCCCAGTCCAAGTTCCATTGTTGGGACCACTGATCTTAGGTATCTAAAATATGTAATACTTTTTGTACCTGCGGTTTTACTTGACAATATGCTTAGATAGCTGAAATGAAATTGATTTTGTTTTGTAGAAATTGTTCTAAATCCGCTGAGGCGTCTGCTCAGTTGACCATATTCTATGCTGGTTCTGTATGCGTTTATGATGATATTTCTCCTGAAAAGGTATCATTTCTCTGTAGTTCTTGAACCTTTTGTTTACAAGTGCTGTGCCATTTTGCTTTGGTTAATTGGTTCTTATCTATCTAGGCTCAGGCTATTATGCTGTTGGCTGGAAATGGGTCTCAAGTAACTCATAATAAGATGCTCTCCCAAGTTCAAGTGCAGACACCAATTCCAAGGCCTTGTGCTGGTGATGGTTATGTTGGGAATAAAACCAACATTACATCTCCATGCTCAGGCCTTCCAAGCCCCAATATTGTTACCTCTATTAGCACCAATGAATTGGCAGTGAAATCAGTGGGAGCTTTAGCATCTGCAAACAACCAAACAGAACCCCCAAATGCAGTTTGTTCAGTAGGACCTGGTTCTGCAACTCTGGTTCCAGCAGGTGTGTATCTATTACTTGTAAAATACTTTATATTACTATTTGAATAATTATTGAGTTGATCTATTATGTACATAACGTCATTTAACAAAATTACTGTTGTCTTTGCAGTTGCTGTACCTCAGGCTCGTAAAGCATCATTGGCTCGGTTTTTGGAGAAGCGCAAGGAAAGGTATGTTTTGTAGTGTCTTTTAATTTGATACTAATAACTCGAATTTAAATAGCAACATCCTTCTCTGTAGTTGCAATATGTGGATTATTGAGAGAATTAGTTCTACAGTAGGTTCCGTGGCCAGGATGTATGAGTATGACGTTGAAAGTTGAGTTGATGCTTTTAGGATTTGGATTGCCATAGGACATGAAATACTCCTGTTATTATGTTCATATCGGAGCACCAAGTATCATTTGGTAAACTGTAATGAGATGGAATATAATGTAATCATATGCATTTTTAGTATAATGTTTATGCTAAAAATACATTTGATTACATTACATTTCATTTCATTACGACTTATCAAACATAGCCTTAGTTTCAATTGCATCTTATACTAAGTCTATCTTCTATGATTTCTGGGACACGTGAGCTTCATAATTCTTTGTGCACATCAAAAGGATACCATACTTGCTGATGCTGTTAGTATACATGCTGCACTTGACTGATTGCACCATTGCATTGGTGAATTGTTGTTTCTTTTGTTTCATTGGGCTACTTTTGCATGTTTTAGCAAAATTTGAATTCTTACACAAGTTCATAAATATTTCAGTCCTGAATAATCATTTTGTTTCGAGACTTATTGGAAATGCCTTTTCCAAGACTTGAACCAGCTGGGGATGAATCACCATTCACTAAACTAAATTACCAAAGATTATGTACCAATGGACTAACAAGTCAAACAACAATCTCTACTCGTATGAAGGCAAGGCCAAAGTTCAAATGTAGATGTGAGATTGGTATTTGTTAGGAGTATTAAGGGGGAAAAAAAAGGGAAAAAAAGCAAGAAATGGTGAAAGATATAGAATGTTGATATTAAATTGATTAATCTGGTGTTTGAGGATTTGATTTTAGTCAACTGATGATCTTGTTTTTTATGTTCATTCAGGGTGATGAATGCATCGCCATACAATGTGAACAAGAAATCTCCAGACTGTAGTGCCACTGAATCTGATGGTGTGAATTTATCAATCAATTCTTTATCATCTGCAAGCCATCAATTAGCAGTCAAGGGAGAACTCTGATTGAGAGAATTCTAAACCAAAAAATTGTGCCCTCTACAAATATGAAGAAAGATCTTCTATAACCATCTATTTTTTGTTCTTAATTGTAAACTCAATTATTTTTACTTAAAAATTGTTAGGTTTCATTAATTTCTTTAGATATATATATATATATATTGGAATTTTGATATAAGGTGTCTTTTCATCAAGGGGTTTTTTGAAGTTACTTGAAGTAACTGTTTTACTTGATGCGTAAAATTATCATTATTTTGTAAATTTATAGAAAATTTTATAAAAATATTCATTTTTAATAAATGTCTATAAGTTACCAACTAACGTGTAAAATTATAATTATTTTGTTTGTTTATATAAAATTTTATAAAATTATCTTTTTTTTTGTTGATACCTGTATGTTATATAATAAAGTAAAAAATCACAATTATTTTATAAATTTATGGATAATTTTGTAAAAAATGATATTTTTTATAAATGTTTATAAGTTGCAAAATAACGAATAAAATTATCATTATTTTGCAAGTTTATAAATAATTTTATAAAAAATGTTATTTTTTTTTAAAACTTATTTTTTAATGTTTGCAAGTTAAAAAATAATATATAAAATCACTATTATTTTAAAAATTTATAAAAAATTATGTAAAAAAATGTCATTTTTTATAAAACTAAAGTGAAGATTACTTTCCAATAATAATAAAAAAAAGATAAAAAAAGTGAAGGTTACTTGAGTTTTTCAAGTAACCAAGCAGGTAAGTTTCATCAAATATAACATTGTGAATGAACTCCATGTAACTTAAGTTACTTCATCAAATATGTCGTGGAAATATGATTTTTCACATTGGAAGAAATTTTTTTTTTTCTTTCCCATTTTATTTATTTTATTAATTTCCTTCCACATTCAACATGAAATGAAGTGTGCTTCTGCTAGAAACTTCTGTGAATTCTCTCTGTTAGGGTTTGTTATCAGAGTTGTCGTCGGCCCAAAAAGTGAGAAGGCTCATTTGGATTATTTGAGCATTCCTTTGTAATTTAATAACATTACGCCCGTACATATTTCTCTTGTACAATTTAGGAATCAAAATCGGAGTAGGATTTGTTTTCTGTCTAATTACGATTATACTCTTGTAAAAACTTTTATAAATAGCATTATACTCTTAGATTGTCTAAATTTTTCTTTGGGATTGATAGTTGCAATCTAATTATCTTATTGACTTCGCCAGATTATATATTAACATTTTTTATCAAATAAAATTAATTTTTATTATTCATATCAATTTAACTTTGATAGTTGATAAAAATAATTAATACTTAATGAAAATAGTTAATGGCTAATGATGATTGATAATAATTAATAGCTGATAACTAATAGTTAAAAAATATGATTATTTGATTATGATTAAGAATATGATTTATTTTTAATAATATTATTATAATTTATTTTTTATTTAATGATTGATATAAATAACAAGAATAATAAATTAGTAATTAAAAAATTATAAATACGTATTTTTTATATATATATATTTTTTGGTTTAAATATAAATATGTTATTTTTTATAAATACAAATATAATATGATAACTATTAGAGTTGTCATAATATCTTAATCACTATATATTAGACAAACTGTATAATTAAACAAAACATTACTTTATTAACTATTCATATGATAAAATGATGTAATTTTTTGGGCTACTCTAATAGCCAATTATATTAATGAGAATGACTTTGTTATGAGATTTTATTTGTGATCCAAGAATGTGTAGTAACAACAGTAAAATTGTAAAATCGTAGTAAATTTTATTTGAATTTCTAAAAGGTATTTCGTTATTTTATTTTATTATGATTTTTCAATTGGTGTATCAAAACCATTAGAAATTGATTTTGATCACTGAAGTGTTTGTTCTATGTTATTATGTGATTGTGTTACTAAATTTATTGGATGGTTTTTTATATTCATGTTAATGGTAGAATTAATTTGACCACATTTTAAGGCATAAAATTTATGTTGAAACAAATTTGGAATCATAAAAATCACTAACGTAAATTTTGGTAGGGATTAGTTTTGATGTGTTGAGAGAAATTTCAAAACTTAGTTCTAGAAAAATATTTTTCTTGAACGATATTTTATTAATAAAACTGGTCTACTTATGAGCATAATGAGTATCAGAGAAACTGGGCTGCAAGATGGTACTTTATTTTGCTCAATTCGGATTAGAAACAAGTGAAATATAAGTTACAAAACTTTCAATTTTGCTGATTTAAAGTGAACATGATCAGGTGGGTCTAGCCCAAATTTCACCTTCAAAGACTAGTTAGGATAAAGGCTCAATTTCACCCTTCAACTTTACACTCACATCCAATTAGTTTAGATTAATTTAACACAAATATTTTATTTTTTAAGCAAATAAGTCAAATTTTGACCAAACTAAAGAGAGTGTCTCACACGAAAGTGAGTGTTGTTAAATTATTAATTAAAAAAATAATAATCAGCATGTCCTTCCCACTATGATAAGTTGCGCTTAAGAAAAAATTAAAAAAAAAAAAAAAAAAAGAAGAAATCACAAAAAAATTAATTCGTTTGAGGAACAAGAATTGAAATTGGAATTGAAAATTTCAATTCTAATTCTAATTCTAATTCTTTAGAATTAAAATTATATTGAAATTGTAATTTTAATATTTGTTTCACACACAAAAAAAAAATTAGAATTAAAATTGAAATTAAGACGATGAAAGTGGCAGTGGAGTTGAAATTAGTGGTGGACCATCGATGGAGTGGAGGTGGATCACCGACAATGACAGTCCGATGAGTCAACGTTATTAATTGTGACGATTCGACGAACCATCGTCACCGACGATTACTGTCAGGTGAGCCACCATCACCGACGGTGGTAGGGCTGGAGGTGGAGGTGGCAGTGGTGGTGATATTGGGGGTAGCGGTGAGAGAGATTATTATAGTGATGATTATGAAATTGTAATTCTTATGAGTTAAGAATAAAATTGTGAAATTAGTTTTTTAGTTATATTACAATTCCATGAAATTATAATTAGAATTTCAATTCTAATTTTAGATAGCTGTCAAATATTGGGATTGAAAATTTCAATTTCAACTCCAATTTCAAACTCTTCAAATGGATCCTAAGAGAGAACTACTCGAGGAGAATTGACCATTCCATTTCTTCTTCTTTTTCTGCTGTAGTGGTGGGTTTGATTATTTTTTCTTGCAGATCTAGGTTTGTTATGATTGTAAAGGAGGGACAAAGAATAACTCTTTCATAAATTCTATTTCTTCTTCTTTTTGGGTTAATAGAATTGATAAAGCATTTGAAGAGAACAAAAGAAAAGTACCCAGTGGCCCAGATTGTCTCCACAACTAATATATTTACTCAATTTTTTTTTTCTAGTTGAACTTGAATCTAATTCTCCGAAATCCATGTTTTTCTCATCTCTCTTATCTATGTTCCATTTATTTTATACCTCTTTGTCATAGCTTAAAAGATCCATAATTCCTCCAAATCGCTAAACCCAAATCCAAATCACACCATTTGCCTTTTGTGAGTTCAATTTGGTTAAATCGCTAAGCTTGGATCTGTCACTGATTATCATCATTAAGAACCAATAGCGGCTCGCTATCTTAGCAACAACACTCATGCGAAGCTCCTTTGATTGAAGCTTGACAGCACAAACACTCAATTTTGATTGGGCTTATGTGCATCGATATGCACCATTTTAGCCAAACTTACTGAGCTTCGTTTAGTTCCTATCCCTCCTCCATCCTTGGTCCCATACTATGCTTCACTGGCACTAGACTTTACAACCTAAACTATCAATACGCTGGATAATTGGTGAGTTGAATTTGAATGGGATTTAATTTGCACTTTTTGTTAGTTATAATATATGTTTTGTTTTTGTTTGTTGAAAAATCTCAAAAATAAAAGTGAATGAAAATGGGTGTTTAAGTATTGGTGCTGGATTTTTATTATGATGATGAATTTTTTTTTTTAGGGTTTTTTGTTGATATCTGTAATATTTTATTTTTATTTTTATCTGGAAGAAGAAGAATGAGAATTGAAAGAAATTATTAATTTTTTTCATTTTTATTTTATTTTATTTTTTTTGTTGTTGATTGCGTCGTTTGCATGTGTTGCATTGAGGACAAATGTGGACTAAATTGACACAAATATGAAATTTCTGAATTCAATTAATTTAAAAAGTGAATTTGAGATTAATTAGATGTCGATGATAAGTTGAGGGCAAAAGTCTTTTATCCGACTAGTTATGTAGGAATAGTGCCAATTTTTTTAGACTTGATTCTTATTTATGGCATGGTGCGGTGGCTACTAGTTGGATTAAGTAGCAAATGGCCACTACAAAATAGTTTGCTATTAAAAAAATAGAAATATAAAAGGGCCTTGGGCAGAGCCATGCGGATTGTGACCTAATCATGCCCAAATTGGGTAGGCCTAAGTGGGTCTTGGCCTACCACCAATTTGACCTAAAACTTGGTTGATGGCAGGTGTTCCATTAACGTGGACTCGTGCCTGGGCAGTGGCAAAAGACCACACGCGTCAAGGCTCTTTTTTTTTTTTGCCAAATTATTTTTTAATGGGCTACATATTAAGTTTTAATTTTGCATTTGTGCATAATTAAATTATCCATTATATGATTATTCTTGTGATAGTAGTTTTATTATTATTGTTTAATGGAAATGTATTATTATGCTATTTGAACATAAAAAAATTATTTAGAAATTATTTTTTTAATTGGTATGTTAAATATCAATGAAATTTATAAAGGGATTGACTCTATATTTTTGAATGTTTTGTCAATAGAGAAATATTTTCTCATATTTTATTTTATAATTAAATTGGATAAGTTATTCTAATTTATATATGAAAGATTGATTAACATAATTCATAAATTATGATAATTATCCTATTTGATATAGAAAAGATTTACTCTCTCTTTAATAAGCACGAGATATTTAATACCTTGAAAGATATTATAATATTACTGAAAATATATTTTTTCTCAAATTATTATTTATGAAAAATGATAAAATAAAAATTATAGTGTATGCCATAGTTTTTATATTCGACTCAGTCTTATAAACTGATGAAAATAAAGAGTCAAAAATTTAATAGGTATCAAATTAATCGAATAAAAATAAATTTAAAAATAATTAAATTAATATTATATAATATTAAAAATATAAATTTTACTATATTATTTAAAATTTATTATTTACATGTTTAAAATAAATATAATGTATTTATAATTAAATTAATATTATAGAATATTTTTATAATTAAATTAATATTATATAATACTTTATCTATAAATATTGAATATTATATAAAATATTTGACTTAATAAAATTAATATTAATATTTTTATTCCAATTTATAAATTAATTATTAAAATAAAATTAATCAAATATTATAATTATAATTTCATGTAAATTAATTATTTAAATTTAAAACTTTACAATATTAAAATATAAGTAAAAAAAAGTGTTAATATATATATATATATTGAAAGTAAAATATTGAAAAATAAGTGAAGTAATTATATATTTTTAAAAAATTTAAAATTTATAATTAAGAAAATAAGTGTTTTTGAAAACTAAGTAATTTTGGTTTTGTGTTCAAAAATTTTGAAAATGTTACAAATAAAAAATATTTTGTTTTGAAAAATAAAATTATGCAAGCATGTGGTTCGATCTTGTGATCAAATAAGGGTAGAGCTTAATGTTAGCCAAGCTACTTAAGCTTTCTGTTACTTTTTTTCCTTTGATAATTTACTTCAAAGGCCTCTCTTCTCTCTTTTGTCTCGTCCATGATTACTCAATATCTTATTTTCTTTTAATTGAAAACCCCAAAAAACTCTAGTCCTTCTCGTTATTGAAACGGCAATGGAGCTCCTCTCTTGCAGAGGACTCCCAAACGCTCCACCGATAGCCATAAGCAAAAGGAAAGAGAGGAGAGGGAGACAGCAACGACGCGATTTGTAGGCGCTTCACATGCTGAGTTCGATGCCGATTCAAGAGAGGAGCGACTCGACGACGATGGAGCAGAGAGTTGCACCATTGTTTTTTATTTAGATTTTCATTGTTTAAAGAAATGATTTGGTCTCTTTTGGTTTGGATCCATCGAATTTGAGGTTTTTGTTGTTGTTGATAATCAGTTGTGGCCTGAGGTTTGGGTCCATCGAATTTGAGCTGAAATGGCCTTGCTAGCTATGAGGTCTCGATCGGCAGCCATTGGTCGCAGATCGGAGCCGGGATGATGATGGCGGACGAGTCTCATGGCCAGAGATAGTGACCCGGTTTATTCGGATTACCCGATCTTAGAGTGAACGGATTTTTACCCGGCTCAATGAATCTGGTTAAATATCACCTGACGGGATCGATTTGAAGACCGATTTCCAATATTTTGGTCGAACCAACTGATTCGATTCAATTTTTAATAACCTTGATGTATGCTATACTACATTGAGCTACATGGCAATCTTATAAAAAAGTTGAGAACTTTCCAACTGCTAAATTTTTATAGTAGTAGCTTAAACTGAAATTTGGTGGTACCGTAAATAAGGTTAAGGGTCTTAATTCTCACATTAAATGAATATGTTATTACTTCAAAGCATAGCATGCAAACATCTTAGAATGTCTATGATGATTAGAAAATTAAACCCAACTAGAGTAGAGCTCAATAATGAGCTATATCTCCTTGATTGATTCCTCTTGGGAATATGTGAAACTAGTGCTAATACATAATGAGAGCATTAAGAATTTTGATGACCTTTCATATCATCTCTCTCAAGAGGTGGAATGCAAAATGGCCACCTGCAATACCATAATGATTGCTTAAACTGGCAAGTGCAAAAAATATAATAAAAGCAATAGGCAGTAAAAGGGGGACAAAATAAGGAAAAAATTACTCCTTCAAAGTATGGAAATGTGGGTAAGCATAAAGGCAAAGGGGGGAGAAAAATGTCAATAATATTAAGTGCCACAACTGTCAACATATGATGCACTTTCTCGTGATTACACCGAGTTAAGGAAGGTATTTCATTATTCTTGCTCTCTCATCATTTTATTTTGCTCAAAAGTATTTATTGCTCATGGAGGATATATAGACACAAGATCAACAAATTACATAGTGAGAGATCGAGTAGGATGTGTAAATTATCATTAAGTACTATCAAGCAAAGTGATAAAAATAAAAAAATAAAACTTGAAAAAGAAGAAAATAAAGAGAAAAATAAATAATCCTGCAAAAAAATCCTAGACAAAAATTAAGAGTATGGGAGAAAATAAAGTTAAAAAAAAAAATCTAGCTAAAAATAGGTGCTCAAAGTAAGTTTTATGGGTAACTGAGGTTGTATCACTTAAGGGAGCTTTCTTTTATTTTCAATTTCAATTTCAATTTAAGAATGCTATTTGGTTACATGATTCGAAGGAAGAAAAATTGGATGGTCTAACCTTAGAATTTGCATTCATTCATACTTGCATAGCAACCATGCATCACGTACATCCATGCGTGCCTGATTTTCATGCATTATGAACTAAGTCATATGTTTTTGCAGCCATCTAAGTACCCAATAAAGTCAAGCAGTTGAAGAATGGCGGACCCGCAGAGCTCTAAACTAGATGAGATTGAAAGGAACTTGGAAGAAACCATTGAACGGTTTATAGGAATTCATTTAGAAGCAATGGCTGAAACTCATGTCCAAAGTGCTCTTGCCACTTTAGGGTAGCCCAAGGGACTCAAGCCTAGTAAAAAGGATCATTGGTTGATGCCCCTAATGCAATAAAATATGAAAGGATTTATCCCAAACTGCTATCTTTTTAATTTTAAATAATTCAGTTAATATCAATAATAATAAAATAAAAATATGTAAAACTAAAATCGATTTTTCTATTCTTAATTATTTTTACTTTAAATTTTTATTTTTTCAAAATACTTCACATATTTAAATAAAAAAAATTAGAATTGAATAGTAAAAAAAAAAACTTATTCTACAAAAAATTTTATTATTATTAAATTAATTACTTATTATTAATATATAATTACAAGGTTTTATTTTTATATACATAGAAAAAGGTAAAGGATTGACTATTGGCAGATTCGAATAATCAATTATTGCACGTAAATAGTACATGATCATCAAGTAAAAAGTATTTATTTTTTCTTAGTGGGTAAGAATTTAAGGTTAATCCTAATTAATAAGTTATATGTTTGCTCTAAAAATAGTAACATGAGATTACTTAACCAAATCAAGAACTCAAAGTTTTGATTACTTTAAGTGGGTCGATTTTACTGTTTAGTGGATCGGGTTCACTGTTTGGTAGGTCTTTTAAGTAAGTGGGTCAGGTTCATTAAAGTTTTCTGAGTAAGTAAGTTGGTTTTATTGTTTGATTTTCGGGTAAATTGATCGGTTTCACTACACGTTTTTCTAATTAATGGATCGGTTTCACTGTTTGGGATAAAGGTTAGATATGCATGATTTTGAGATTAGTGGGTCAAATTTACTATTAAGTCTGATATATATGATTTCTAGTTCAATGGGTCGAATTGTCACGACTCACTTTTGGATCGTGGCGGTCCTAGGACACGGGTAGAGTTAAGGTCATCGAAAATCTGTAGAATCCATAAACAATCTATTTATCAATCATTTATTCAATATTATCTCATTTTTCAATGCTTAAATTCCATTTATTACTTATAAATTTTATAGAAAATTTGTCAGAGTTTCCTTTGTAATTTTAATATTATTATAGATCCAAAATCGGATCTTTCATAAATTACACAGCCTGTACTAAAAATTATTTTACACTTTCAATAATTTACCAACGTTATACCCTCAACTTCATAGTTCAACAGTCATACATAGCACTTATAAATCTCTTTTAAAACATGTGAATTTCATTTTATCATATTTTAGTATTACTGTCTCTATCATTTCACTGTCATTGCCATTATCAATCATTATACATTACACATTATAATTTTTAATGCAACTGAATTGTCAATTATTTCAATATTCATATATCATTATAGTACTCAATCATTTAATTATACTCAATATCATGGGGCTATATGAGCGGACACTTATAACCTTTAGTAAATAATATTCTACCTTGATGTACTTGACATTCCAAGTCGAAAAAGGAATTGACTTGGAATAAGCTTTCTCTATCTTATCCCTGTACAAATTATAAACCACAATTTAGTGAGTATAAAAATACTCAGTGAGTATGTATACATCATTAAACAAGAGATATAAACGTATGATAATAAAAGATATCAACGGTAAGTGTAATATCTGTTAAAAAAAAAAAAAAAAACTGAAACTGAAGCTGTGATTCGAACCCAGACCTGGTGGAAGGAAGGCTAAGCCTTTCAACCACCAGGCTAGCCCCATGTTCAGTTTAAATAAGGAAGAAATATATATATATATGTATATATATATATTAAGCTGTAAAAAAAAAAAATAATAAAGCACAGGGATCTGATTGGTTTAAAATAACTAATCAGACCCGTGCTTCTGCAAGAAGCATTTTCCCAGAAGCAGCAGCAGAAAAGAAAAAGAGAAAGAGAGAGAGAGAGAGAGAGAGAGAGAGGAGAGAGAAACCAAATTTCTCCGATCTACCGCCGTCCGGTCGCCGTTTAATGTCACCGCCGGCACCAGGAGGAAGCCCAGCCCCGGACGATTCCACCGGTATAGGTCCGGTCCCGAACCGTCGCCGGAGCTGGCCACACTCGCCGTCATCGGGAGGCGTGCCACTGAACCTTCCGACGCAATTTTCGACCGATTCCGACCTCCTTTTCCGGCGATTCCACCACCAGTGCACTCGTCTCAGTCCAAGCTTTCATTTGGCACCTATTTTGCCTTGATCGGAAACCGGAGCTCGGACCGAAAAAATTCCAGTCCGGGTCTTTTTCTGAAAATTTAGGCAAAGTGAGTTTTTATTAACTCTAAAAATTAAGTTTGATATTATGGAATATTTTAGAGAACATATTATAAATTAAATGTGGGTTTAGGATACCGATTAAATAATTATGGTGGAAGAAATAATTTTTAGATTGTCTTTTATTAAGTAAATAATTAAGGTAATTATGAGAAAATTATTTATCGGTATGGATAATTATTTATTTGTGATTGTTGTGAGTTTGAGTTGAAAATTGATAAGGAGGATGTGATAATAAATTATCGAAAGATCCCGGTTGGGTACTAATTGCTCGAATTGGAATAATTTTTGAGAGAATATAAATTTATTATTTTTCAGGGAGCTACGTAATATTTTAGATGAGGTTCTGCCGAATTTTCTGCAGAATTTTTAAGTTAAATATTTATTTATTTAATTAATTAGGAAATCTTTTAGTTGGTAATTAATATATTCTGTTGATGATTTTCCTTAGATAATCCGAGTACTTCTGCAGCGGGTCCTAGTGGAGTCGGGGACTGAGTACTTCAGTATGTACTGTGAGTTGATATAATTTAAGTTAATAATGAATTTGAGCATGTCATAAATATTAAATGTATGTCATTTTATACATAATTAATTACCATTTTCTGCATTAAATATTTTGATGCACATATATGATTATGATGACAATTGATGTATTATGTTGAATCTGTAATGGATGTGTTGAGATGAAAATATAATGACGTGGAATCCACCTACACTAACTTAGGTAATATAAATTCCTATGATATGACACGTTATGATGATAATTGACGAGATATGTTATGAAACGATTATGATGATGTTATTACAGGGATTTGCCTGGTTAGAGCTGGTCTCACCATGGCCCCTGGCTATGGATAAGAGAGTATTGGGATGCCTAGTTCGAGCTAGACTCACCGTGGCCTCGTATTTGGATTTTAAGAAAGCCAAAGGAGGGGGTCGGCTCCCCATTTATGTTTATAGATTATAGATGAATGGTGGATTCCACTGACTATTCTCATCATGGGTGATATATTTGGTTTGTTTTACTGATGTTGAACTGTGATATGACATTTCATATAAATAATTATTGACATGTATGTTTATTTAAATTATATTAGCTCATTAAGTCAAATGCTCACTCCTGTTCATTATTTTTCAGGGTTATTTTCTCACTTCTCCCTTCAGGATTAACTCTGCTTCTTTCTTCGCAGAGTACAGACTTTTTAAGGTCATTATGTAATTTTATTTCTTTTAATACTTCCGTAATTACCGGTATGTTAGTTAATTGTAATAATTAATATGTCAGTTGTGGGTGAATAAATCCCCACTTTTATTATATCTATGTGATTGTGATATTTTAGGATAATGTTGTTGGAGGATGTACTTCTATTTAATATTATATTATGTCATTTGTGGAGTATAGTATATTTTGATGTTCAGGTAAGGATTGCTACGGGTTCCGGTGGCATATCGCCTTCTCGTTCCCTAGCGCCGGTCATGATTTTAGGATGGGGTCGTGACACTATTCTAGTGAAGATGAACTAGAAAAATGTAAACCATGAAATGAAGTACCTTTTAGATAACGAAGAATGCGAAGAATAGTAGCAAAGTGAGTTGTACGAGGAGCAGACATAAACTAACTGACAACATGAATTGTATAAGCAATGTCTAGACGAGTAACAGTGAGATATACAAGACTGCCTACCAACTGGCGATAAAGGGTACTATCACTAAGTAAAGTGCCATCGGTAGCAGAAAAATGAGCATTAGCTTTAATGGGAGTACTAACTATTTTCTCATCTGTGATATCAATACTAGAAATAAGATATGTGGTGTATTTTGCTTGAGATATATAATAGCCCATTGAGTTTGATGAGACCTCAAGACCAAGAAAATAACTCAGATGACCAAGATTTTTCATTTCAAACTGTTTGCTAAGAAACAACTTAAGTTTATTGATACTCCACGCAAAGCATCTCTAGTTTTACCAATAGTAGAGCTAAACTTAACAAACCAAGCTCGAAGGGCTTGTTTTAAGCCATAAAGAGCTTTCCAAAGGCGACAAACCATATGAGGAGGAGGATCATACCCAGGAGAAGGTTGCATATATACTTCTTCAGAGAGATCACCATTAAGAAATATATTTTTGACTTCCATCTGAATAAATGCCAATGTTTAACAGCAGCAATAGAGAGAAGACTACGAACATAGGTGATACGAGCCACAGAAGCAAGGGTTTCTTCATAATCAATTCCATATTCCTGTGTAAAACCTTTGGCAACAAGCCTAGCCTTGTAATGTTCCACTGAACCATTTGCTTGAGTCTTAATTTTATAAACCTATTTGCAACCAATAACAAACATATTTAGTGATAAATTAACTAAGCCCCAAGTATGAGTGCTTGTAAGAGCCTGAAGTTCTTCCACCATAGTATTCTGCCAAAGAGGGTCAGTATTACCTTCATAATATGTGTGAGGTTCATATAAGGAAACAATAGCAGAATAACAATGATAATCACGAAAAGTAACATTAGGTAGTCTTACACGAGTAGAACAACGAGACGAAGAAGAATTAGAGGATGATGGATCAGATGGTGAAAAGGAGTCATCAGGATCCAAGAATGATGTCTCAGGAGTAGGTGAATGTGGAACAGTATTGTTTGAGCTAGGATAAAATGCAAAATCATCGTCAGAAAAAATAATAGCAAGATCTATTAGAAAGGAGGAAGAGACAGAGGGAACCTTAAAGTATGACAGAGTAGAAAACATTTTATATTCCCAAAATGTAACATGACGAGAAACTCAAAGACATTGAGATAGTGGATCTTAACATTTATGACCATTATATTCAATACCATATCCTAAGAAACAACATAATCTAGCCCTAGGTTTTAGTTTTGTATGTTCATGAGGCTAGATAAGAATAAAATAGGTACTACCAAAAACATGGAGAGAGGCATAATCAGGAGAGTGACTATATAAACGTTCATAAGGAGAGATATTACCAATAGTGGAGGTAGGAACCCGATTTATAGTATAGATAGTTGTAAGTGCAGCTTCCCCCCAAAATGATTCAAGACAAGAGAAGGATATAAGAAGGGATCGAGCAGTATCCAGAATATGGCTATATTTACATTCAGCACGACCATTTTGCGAAGATATAACTGGACAAAAATGATGAATAATTGTCTCATTTTGAGATAAAAATTTAGATAAAGTAGAAACTTTATATTCCATAGCATTATTTGTGTGAAAAATTTTGATATTGCAATTGAACTGAGTTTTAATCATGGAAGCAAAATGAATATAAATTTTAAGTAACTTTATTCTATTTTGTAAAAAATAAATCCATGTATAACGTGAAAAATTATCCATAAAAATGATAAAATAACGAGAGCCACCCATAGTAGAATGCGATACGGGTCCCCAAATATCTGAATGGACTAAATCAAAGGGTGCAAGATTAACAATATCACTAAGAGTAAAAGGTAAAGCATGATGTTTAGATAACTGACAAAAACACAATCAAAATGTTCAATTTTAACATTTTTTAAATAACCATTTAAAATTAAGGAATTGAGTCTAGAATTTGAAATATGTCCCAATCAGGAATGCGAAAGACTAGAATACATAACAACAACTACAAAATTGGTTGGTAAATGAAGAGATGTAAGCTTAAACAATTGTTCCACTTTACGCCATATCCCAAGGATTTCCCTTGTCCGTGGATCCTGCACAATACAACTAAGATTTGAAAATTGTAAAGTAAGACCAAGTTCACATAATTCTTCAATAAAAATAAGATTTAAGGAAAATTTGAAAACATAAAAGTATCAGAAAAAGTCAATTGGGAAGTGAAAATTGTCCTAATTTTATTAACATGAAAAGCAAAATTATTAGCAGTATAGACAATAGGTGAAATAGAAGGTGTACATATAAAAGAGAATAAGGATGAATCAAAGTTCATGTGATTACAACAAACAAAATCAAAAAACTAAAAGGAAGAAGTGCCTGGAGTAATAGAAATAAAAGAGGAATTAAGAATACCAGAATCAGTGTGCAACTGTTGAAGTATAATTTGAATATCTTGAAGTGAGAATTTTGGAGAGGAATTGACAGAAAAACCCTTAATAGCAGCTGTTTTGTTGGAAGGACGAACAAGTCTTAAAGTACTCATGGTGGAAATAGTTGGAGTATAAGACAAGACTGAGTTTTGACGATTTTGTGGGCGCTTGCGACAATCACAAATGACATGGCCAATTTTCTTGCAATAATGACAGAAAAAACTGCGAGAATGTCTTGAAGTAGTAGCAAAGGCAATATGCTAAGATTGATTCTGTATAAACTCAAAAGTAGCCATTTATAGTAATATTTGGCAGAAAACCGGTGAAAAAGGTAAAGATCATACCTGAAAACTCAATACATAAGCCAATTTAGGCCAAAATAATGTCAAAAATGATATTTAAAGGGTCAAAAGGATGTTGGAGAGGTTCAACCGAAGGCTTAGACCATAACCAAAGGCACAGATTGGTGCGTGAATCAATGCGCATATCAGGTTGGAGTAGATGCGGATCAATGCACGAATCAACAAAAAAAGAAGAAAGAAACCGAACCAAAAAGAAAAACCAAACCAGAAGCCCCAAATTTGAATTTTGTAAACAGGAGGAAAAAAAATAGAGCTTTGGCTCTAATACCATAATAATGTATGAGAAAATGAGAAAATATTATATTGATATGTGTTTTATACATAGGTTGAGTACCTATTTATATAAATTAACATGTATAAAATAGGAAGAAAAAATAATCTTATATATTAATACCTAAATATTTATACATTAATAATAAAGGTGGTGAAGCAAAAAGAGACTGTGGGGGATGAGGGTTTTTGGTAATATTAGAAAGAATAGAGAACCCAATTAAAGAATGAAATGGGGTTTTGAGGATTCCGGGAATGGAGTTGATTTTGCTGGGTATAGATTTACAATTCTCGAGCAATTAGCACAAAAAAACAGTAGAAAATTGCATTATAGCGTGGCAGCCATCAAAGAACACCTACTCCACCTATATCATACAAGTGGTAGCCATCAAGGTACATTGAAAAGGCAAGCTGCAACCGACTCCCTGTGGGCCCTTCTTATATACAGCTGAAAAATCTCAACCTGAAAATGACACTAAAGAAATGCCATTGGTGAACTTGGAAGCAAAGCCAGACTAGGACTAGAGAACAAACTTAAGGTTGGTAGTTGAAGTTCTGTTAGATTCATAATGTGTCAGCAAATTCATTTATACAAATGGTAAGTAGAGAAATAACCCATGTCACCGAATAATATTTATACAAAGAGACTGAAAATTTCAGACATGGACCAGAGTCTCAAGTACAATCATTGATATTCCTTTCAGAAAAATTGGGAAAGTTAAGCTCCCCATTTCTCTGGGTTTTCAGCCTTGGGCCTACATTGAACATTCCCCATAAAAAATAAAAACAAAGATGTATTTTACTATCAAAGAAAAGAATTTAACTCTTAGCTCAATCACCCATATCCTAAAACCAAGAATTTGGAAAATAAACCTACAATTGTAGTTTTGTAAGTACATTAGGCTGGCGTCCCGAATAACATTACCTACAAAGATATCAGGAACTTGCAGCAGGTTATATTGAGAAGTTGAATACAGATCACCGTGAGAAAAGGAAGAACCATGGCTGAACCTCGTGTTTACTAAGTTGTGAATGGATCACATCACTCTACAACATAATTAGGAGCAACTGCTAAAATCCTATCGTCTCTAGATGATGAATGCCTTGCACCTTCCCCATCTGTTGCTTCTGGCGGCCTGCCATCATCTACCACTATCAAGTAGCCTTCTCTCCGAATCAAACTCTGTAATACAAGCATTTGTCATATCCGATGATTCCAGCTGACATACTCACTGAAATATAGCATCTCTTGAAAGGAATTAAGATTATTCATAGTATTCATAGTTTTACCTCTATAATAGCTTTGATTTTTGTGGCTTCATTCTTTGCTTCCTCTACAGAACTGTAGCTATTTTTCTCATTCTGCTGTTCCACATACCATCTGATCAACTCCCCCTGCCTCATTCCCGCCAACCCAGTCCCTGAAAAATGATGAAATTCCAAAGAAATGCTTCAAGACAACAAATCTAGTGATATAAATAATGATTTGTAATAATAGAGTATAACCTAGTGGTTCAATCCTTTGCACAGAGCATTTGCATCTAGGTCTAATATCTGTGTATCATTTCTATATTAAGAATGTTACTGTTGCAAATAACTAAAGTTAGATGGATATAGACATCTGGAATAATTAGTAATAATTATGAGCACAGAATAAATCATTTGTAATCAAAATTAAATAGGATTTTTGTTGTTTACCATCTCGCATTACAGCTTCTTCATGCTGTCTGAGGCGCATGACCAGGGCTTGTGTAACCCTCTGAAAGTATTCTTCACTTATCACAAGTTTGTTGCCTTGTTGGGCTGCTGAACCAGCTCCACCAGCTGGAAATCAACTTTTAAGTGAAAACACTCGAGCAAAAAAGTAATAGAATAGATTGTATGAATCCCACCTGTATTTCTAGAAGCTGGCCCAGAGTCAGTATTACTTGATTGAGCTTGAGCATCACCTTCACCAACACCATTATTTCCATTATCACCACTAACACTATCATTATGATTTCCTTCTTGGAACTCAGATAGATCAATCTCACTGGACTCCACACTGCAAGGAAAACACAAATTACATTAGAACTATTCAAAGCTATGAGGATACTTGTATACATGAACTCATAAATTTGTGTATGTATAGATAAATTTCTTGCCTGATTATGGATGTTTTCAGCAATCTCACTGCTAAACGAACATGGCGTGGTTGCACCTGTGGAAAAATACCCTCTTAATTCTTAATGAAGATAAGTGATGTCTTACGATGCTGGCACATAAGTTGACAAATTAAAAGACCTGATTTTCCAAATGGATTCGAGCAATGGCTTCAGAAAGTCTGATCAATGCCTCCAGCTGTCTAACTGTCATGCGAAAAGCAACTCTACTACCAGGAGTTGTGTCACCTTTCCGTAGAGCAACATAAGAGTCCACCAAAAGTTTTCTTGATTCAGAATTAAGCTGCATTAATGTGTAGTTCAGTTCAGACGAGACAAGGTAAGAGGTAGCCTTATGTATTGGTAATGCTTTTTTCCCACAAAAAAAAAAGGAAAGGAGACAAGATGTTATTACAACTTCATCAAGAAAAGATCATGCAGCAAACCTTTGGCTTCAAAGTTTTTGCATATGCAATGTAACGCTTGAGTTGAGCAGTTGTGAATGCAGGAGCAAGTGCATCTTCACGTTTCTGATGAACTCTTACAATATGATGAGCAATATGGTAATCAACTTGATCATCCGGATCATCAATCATCACATATACTAGATCGAACCTTGAGAGAATTGCGGGCGGAAGAGCCACATTATACTGAGAAAAAAGTGTATCAAATTGGTTATCCCAAGGAAAAAAAAATTAGAGAAACAGAAAAGACTCAAAGCTTGTGATAATATAAGAACTACCATAATGGGGGCAGCTAGTCTTTAGTAACTTATTGACGAGGCTTTGAATCAGGTACAAGAACATTCTCACCTTAAGTGGTTTAGACTTATCATAGCGTCCTCCAGCAGGATTAGCTGCAGCAAGGATTGATGTTCGAGCATTAAGTGTTGCTTGTATCCCTGCTTTTGTGATGCTTATTGTCTGCTGTTCCATAGCTTCATGAATTGCAACCTTCACATCCATTAATATTTATGTCAGATATTCATATGGTATATACCAAGTTAAGACCAATTTTCAAACATTACCTGGTCCTTGATATCCATCTTGTCAAATTCATCAATACAACAAATTCCATTGTCAGCAAGCATCAGTGCACCAGCCTCCAGGAAGTCATATAATACAGGTTAGAAAGAAGAAGGTAAGGAACCAAAGAAATACAGGGGACACATACTTGGTAGTGGTACTCTGTTCTGTTCAATTTCTTTTCATTTTCACATTTGGTTCTTTCCTTCATGTCTAAATTAAGCTCTCTTGCCCTTCAGTTATGAAATTGGAAATTTTAAAGCATTAAACAACTAATAAATTGTAACGAGAAAAAGCATGCTTCATGATCTCCAAAATTATCCTCTATGAACACACCTCCAACACTAGCTGTAATGAGTAGTGGCATAACAAAGCTTGAAATCCGTTTACTTGTTTGTTTCTTTATGATTGATTACAAGATTTACAGCATCCCCTTGTCCAACTAACATTCCTAGAAACTAATGCTAAGCACCCTATTGAATAGCGAACTTCAGCATGATGTTTAATTATATGTTTCTGCATATATATTCAAGCAGTTTTAAGCTTCTTCAAAAATAAGAAGACAATAAGCTGGCATCCAGAGGATGTCCTAATAAAAGTTCCATGACCGGTGAGATTACACAAGGTTCTGTGATTGTAAACGAACAAAGCAGCAACATAAACTGAATGCTACCTCAATACAGAATTCCCCAGTTTCTGGTTCTTTGGCAACTGTTGCAGTCAATCCAGCAGCAGACGAAGACTTGCCAGATGTATAGACAGATCTAGGGACTATACCTGAAGTATACCTGTGAATAGATAGACCAAGATAAACAAGTGAATCCTTGTGCATAAACTAAAATTTAAAAATTGAACACCGAACAAATAGAATGTCTAAAGTACTTAAGAAACTGAGATTTAGCACAGCTGGGATCTCCAACTATGCAAACATTGATGTCGCCTCTTAGGTTAATGCCCTCATGAGTGAACTTGTGGACACCGCCCAAGAGCATAAGAAGAACTGCTCTTTTGATATCTTGATGACCAAAAACAGTTGGAGCAATGCTATCAACCAACTTGTTGAAGAAATCAGGGGTGTTTCTCATTCTTTGAATTTCATCTTGCTCCTCTGCCTGCAATGTAAATGAAGTGAGCTTTACATTGCATCTTACCCACATAGGAACATATGGCCAACTACTTGACCACAGTGCTAACAAACAACAATCAGAATTCTATAATTTTATCCATTAAGCCGGGAATCAATAAATATTATAAAATGAGCTAAACATGATTAAACTACCATTCATCTATGATGCATTGGAGAATATTACTGAACATAACAAAAGCAGGGTATAACAAACTTACTGTGAACTGCTGGTTGTCATCTTCATCTACATCCTTCTTTCGATTCCTGATGTCAGTATCCCTTCTGCCATCACAAACCTAAACAAAGAAGCATTTATGAAACAATATTACTACAAAAGGCACATCGTCATCATGGCAGCAGCTATACAACTGTCCTATTAGACCATCCATAGACCAACCTGCACTGAATTGGCAATAAACGCTAGGCGATATGACAGGTCTCTCACTCCCAATGCTCGCAGACCCCTCACCCCTTCTTGTCCAACAGCAGAATTCTTGCGCTGAGAGGCTTCCCGACAACATTCTGCTCTCTCTCCAGGAGATGCCAGTGCCAATATGTCTGGTATTACAACCACAGTACCAGAGAAAATGACCCTGAAAGTAGACAGAAATTGGGCTGCATTGCTAGTGAAATCCAATTATGACACAAAATGGAACAGAAACATAACAGAAAGGCAAAATAATTCACCCAAAGTGGATCATAGGAGAAGAAATTGTCTTACGTATCACCAGCTCTGGCCTGTTCAACAATATCATGTCGAAGAATAACATCCAAAGATCTAGGAAGGGATCCTGCAGGAATCTCTTTGGAAGTTTCCTGCATTCTGACCCTCTGCCAATCAGCAAATTTGCTATCTTGTCTGAGCAATGCCCATTTTGTTCTGTTATTGCAAGTGGCATTCACACAAATTGTGGGCTGCAAAATCACAATTACAGATGCACATATAATATCAAACACAAAAAGAACAATTTATTGAAGATGAAAGATAACATAAGTGGAGACCAACCTCAGAGTATTTAAATTGCTGTTCAACATTCTTGATGACACCACCACATTCCAAACACCTGAAAGTTCCTTGCAAAAGCTCTGGCCTTACCTCACTTGTGCGGGTAACCACTCCAGCCACCGATACCAATTTACCAATTTCAGCTGTAGTTAGCTCTCTCAACCTGCAAATAATGAGATCCAGTAAATGCAAATGCCTAGAAAAAATGTTCAAAATTTGAATCAAAACCCCATATAATCCATGAACGCCAAGAACTTCTAATTTATTATTTGAGTAGCTATATAGGAGATAGTTGTATTTTAAGCATAATCAGTCATAGAAAACCAGAATTAAGCTAGTAAAGAAAGGAAATTGAACATCAGTAATTGGGAAAACTGTAAAAAAAATAGAGAAAGGGAATGGTGGATACCGTTTAGAGAAAGGAATATTGAAGAAAGCCACATTAATATCCTTATTAGGGTTATCGTCAGATATGAATGTAGGCTTAAGCTCCATCACAAACCGCTTACACGCATTCTTCAAGTACGGCTCAAACCTTAACAATAAAAATTAAACATAAAAATTAAAAATTGGGGAATTAGGGTTTTCAAATAGCAGAAATTGAAGAAAGAAATAAAAACATTTTTACCTCAAATACTCATCAGCAATTGCTTTCTGAAGAATATCATTGAAACGCATAACATGAGAGAAATCAATGAACATAGTAGTAGATTCATTGGCTCTCATGGTTTCAATTTCAGCTTCATAATATGCTTCTCCCACATTATTTTGCCCATCTAATCTAAAACTGATCCAAATAACAAATCGAATCAAATTTCAAACTATTTACATATCAAATTACGAGAATCAGAATTGGAATCGAAAGAAAAAGAAAAAAGAAACCTCTTGAGAAACTCTAGGAAAATGTTCTCCACCCGCTCAGCCTTCACGTCGGAGAAGTATCCACCAAACGCATCCATTTTCGATTTCTTTTATCGAAAATCAGCGAAGTTCAAAGGAAATGGAAATCCCTAACTGGAGTTCTGATAGAAGAAATGCAGCTAACTCCGAAGAAGGACCGAACCTGGCGACTTTTGCTCCTCTTTCTGGCGGGAAAATGAGTAAAGGTTTCCCGCCAAGGGTGGTATTGGGCTTCTTTTTGGGCTTCGTATAGCCTAATGTAATGCCTATGAGATGAGCGCACATATATTTGGTACGTTTGGACTTATCTGTGTTTTTCCGGATTCGGGTCAGGTAAATAGCCATTCCTATATTTTATTATAAAAATAATTTCCTGATTCTACATTCGTCTTAAAATTTCTAAGTTTATTTATTAATTAGAATAAGATATTTTAGAAGTTAAGTGTTACCGTTCAAATCTCGCAAAACATTAAATTTATTTTTATCATTTCATTTCATAAAAATAAATTTTTTCAATTGAAATTTATATAAGCATAGTTGATTCTTCAATTCATAAAATAAAATATGAGCTTTTTAAATTTTGTATTTCTATTTTTCTATTGAAAAATGTTAAATCTTTTAATTAAAATAATTATTTAAAATAAATGAAATTTCAATCTCATATTTCACTTTATCAACTGTTTACTATTATCTATTAACGAGGATAAAATGGTTAGAAGTGCACGAAAGAAGACGTTTCTCTCTTCTCATTATTGTATTTGAGTGCTTGTGGCATGTTATCAGAGTGCTGACACAAGGAAGGCTACTTGTCTCATCTGTTAAAACTTCATTCTTACTATGTAGCCACATGTCCATCTACTTTCTTCCAACTATCAAGTTGATCCAGTATAAAAGGGAAGATCATTCATCCACAGAAGGCAGCTATCTCTACAATTTATCATCCCCTTCTTTCATTAAAAATTCTTTCTCTAAAACTAAGAAGAAACAAGATCCATCTTCCTCAAAATTCCTACACTCCCAAGTTTCTAATTCAAGCTACATAGAGTCTTGGCTTGGGTTTCTAATGTTTTGTGTGCATCTTGCAAACTAGAACTTCATCATTTGGACCCAAAACCAGCAAGAAAGAGATCTAATTCAAATACCTTGATCTAAATATGACCAGTTACCAATTTTTTTAAATGAATTATCAATTATCATTAATGAACTATTAGATCTGATTATATAAAATTTAGAATCTAAATATCCAATTGAATCACTTTTTTAGTTTTTAATTGAATTAATTTAAAATTAAGGAATCCATTTGGTTTGGAAATTTAACGTTTGACAATTATTTTTAACATATAAATAGTATTTTTTTTTTTTAGCATTGAGGAAGGTTTTGCAATATTTTTGCAAGTGTATGTATAATTAGTAAGTAATATAATAATGAATAAAATGTCGATCCCATGAGAAATGGTTGTTAGATACCATAATTATAACTTTCTTTATCTACAGATTCGATAATTAAAATATTGTTTAAACTAAAAACTAAACTAAAACAATAATTAATTGAATTGAATTTAAAATAATATGATGGAAAGCCTAGGATTTATATTTTATTAATAAATTGTCTATGAATTATCTTTAATTAAATTGATAAAATTTTATCTCATTAAAATTAATGATTATATTTTCTTAAATTATATGATAGTCTTTTATGCTAATCTTATTTATACTCTCATAAACATAAAAAAAATTAATATAAATCCATTAAATTTTATGAAATTCTTTAAGCAATCGCAAATGAGTGTTCTTATCTTAAAATAACACATATCATAGGTCTAATATTTTAGTGAACTAGTATTATATTTTTATTGTGAAATCCTAGATTTTTTAGTTAAGAATATTTATTATATTTTATATGAATTTGTTGACCAAATTTAAGTTATGGGTTATAAATGATAATTTAAAATATAAATATGAATTTTAGAGCCAATTGAATATATTTTGTATTTATGGCATTTTAGGGATATTGTGATAATTTTTCTAGTCAATGGTATTTTAGTATTTTTTACATGAATTTGGACTATGGAGAATTTATATGATATATAATTAAATATTGCTACTATAAAATAATTTAAATAAAGTTAATGGTTAATTTTAAAACATATGATATTTATAGGTTAAATTGATTAAATTAGTTAAATAATGAATTAATGAGCAATTTAGAGTTAGAGTTTCTAATTCCCTTTTGATGATATTTAAAAAGCTATTTTTTTTAGGGTAATAGCCGTATGTTGAGAACATTAAGAGAAAAATGAAAAGAGAAAAATATTAGAGACAACAATTATATAGAAAAAACTGCAACACCATTTTTAAGATTTTTTTTCAATCTTCTTTCGATTTCATAGAGTTCTCTTGGAGGTAAGAGTTAATAAACTATTTTTCTAAATATTATTGATGTATATTCATATTTGATTATTTTTAGATAATTGTCCTACGATATTAAAAGAAAAGAGCAGTTATAGATGATTAAAGGTTTTTGTTAGATTTTAATGAATTATTTATGAAGTATGATAAAAAATAATTAAATAAAAATATTTTATCTTTGATTATTACTAGTGTTGATTTTAATTTAAGTTTTAATTGATTTAGTTAAAAAACACAAAAGATTTAGAATTTATTAATTGAGAATGATGAGTTAGAGTTTATATTGATAATATACTGAAATTACGAATTACATAACTTTTTATTGAAAAAATATTTTACAGTGAATTTTTGATATGTTTGAGAAATAGATGTCTAATTTACGTGTATTAAATTTTAAAACGATTCAACAGTTGGATCGTCTTTTATAGTAGAATTTTTATACACTATCTGGTAAGGAAATATATTCACGACAGCCCCAAAACATGAATTTTTCAAAGGGACAAATAAAATCATTTTAATTTGAATTTTTTAGGGTTAATTGATTGATATATTTAGTATATTTTGAAATTTTTGTATAATTTTTGGAGTTGCGGAAGATAGGTTTATAAATTAAGTTTTGTATACTGTCAGTGTCAAGGCAGCTTGATGTATAGTCAAACTTGGATTAATATTTGGAGACTCAAATGGATTCAGACTTTAGAGTTTTTTTTAGAGTTATATTTATGTATATGTTAGCTAATTGGTGTTAAAATTTGAGTTAATTTGGAAAAGGTTATGATACTCTGTAATAGAAAATATATTTGTTGCCATAATGAACTTGTTGAAAAGAATTTGCACTTTAAGTTGTATTTAAGCATGTATTTCATATAAGTTATTAGTGTTGCATTTGCATATGTTAATTATATTTTTTTTTATATTTTAGGTTATAGAATGTTGATAGATTTTATATATGTTCAGGTGTTGACTTGGATAATTAGAAGATTGATTAATCTTGTTGTAAGTTGTATGATTTCATATGAGGGAATATATAAAATTCAATTGAAATAATTTAATGTTTGTGTGTGTGTGTGTGTGACTTTTATATAAATAAATTAATTGAATTTGTTTATAATTAGAAGTTAGGGAAGGTAAGCTATATAATATTAATAATTATATGATTTATAAATTTGTTTGCAATGTATTGTAATGTGTATATGTAATGATTATCATTGGATTTTTGGTATTAAAATTTATTTGTATCTAATTTTATGAATCATTACTATTATTATTACTTTTATTATTTTCTATATGATATTTTTATTTCGGGTGAGATAAAGTCTTGAACCTCTTATGGTACTTGGATTTCTTTGGGATTTCGGCCTTATAAGTTATATGTATTTGATCTGTGAAAAATGATCCGGTGTATACTTTACAATGCTTATATGTTACTCGGGTTTTGAACCTTGTATGTTATACAAGTCTTAAACCTTATATGTCTATGTGCCACATATGCATAAAAGTGTTTAGTTGAAACTCTCCCCCATTACTTGTTTTAAATAATTATGGGGAATGATCTGGTGTATACTCTATAGTGCTTATATGTTACTCAAGTTTTGAATTTTATATGTTATAAGAGTCTTGGACCTTATATGTCTATGTGCCACATATATATAAAAGTGTTCAAATGGAACTCTCCCCATTACTTATTTTAAATAATTATTATTATAAGCGATATATGAAATTTACTTGCTTTTATGTTATATAATTTTAAAGAAAGTATTTAATGATTTATTTAAGTACCATTGGTATTTGAATTATTTTTAATGGTTGTATATGTGTTAAGTATGTATATATCTAAAATGTTAGGTTTCTTCTCTACCTTTATGTGTTTTTTTACTAAGCGCGTGGTTTGCTCACTTCTTCAAAATTTCAGTTTCTTTGCAAGTCTATAGTCTTCTTTTGATAAGACTTTTTTCCTTTCTTCCAAAGCCAAGTCATGGTCTTAAGGGTAGTTGTGAGAATTTTTTTTTTTGGAGTATTTTAGTTGATTTTCAAATATTAGTTGTAATGAATTTTATTTGATTCGTTATTATTGATTAATAGTATTTAAATGATGATTTGATGAATATAAGTAATTGACTAAGTGTTTAAATATAATTTCATAGATTATAGCTATAGTATTTGCTAGGTTTGTGAGGTTAAATTCTGGTATAACATCATGCCGGTCAAGGCACCGGATTTGGGTCGTGACATTTATTCTCACTATTTCACGAAACATCTTAAACATACAAATAGTGATAAGTGTAACACCTGAGATTTCTTTTGCTTGTATGTATTATGAAATTTTTGTAATGATATATATAAGATTTGTTATAGAATGTTTGTTTTGATTTGAATTTCAGAGTTTGTATTTGCGAAGAATTTTGTGAATTTATGTTTAAAGTTTTAAAAAAAGAATTTGTAATATGTTGTAGTCTTATATGTCTAGTTTAAGTGAAAGAAAAAATCGAGACATTTAGACTTATATGGCTCAAGATAGAGCTAGTTTAGCATGTACTGCCGAAGTAAATTTTTCAGCTTTTGTCATGAACAGTCACCGTGAACAGTGCACGTAAACAGTAACCATGAACAGTACTGTGAACAGTAACCGTGAACATTAACCGTAAACAGTAAACTCAGGATTTTATTTGGCAGTAGCTTCTTCACTCCCTTTTCCTCTTCTTTTTTTCTTCTTCTCTCTTCTTTTTCATTTCCTATTTCTCTCAACCATAAGTCATTTTTCTTTATTTATAAGATTTTAATACTCTAATTAAGCCTTATTAATGTTAGAAAACACAAATTAAAGACTATAAGAGCATCAATTCAAGCCAAATTCTTTAAAATTTCATTAGAGGAGAAAATAAGGTAATGTTCTCAAATCTTTTCTTTAGCTTAAGTTAAGTTTTTTTGTTGGCTAGAATAGTTATTTTTAAGTTGTGAATAATCTTTTGTGAGCATTAATGGCTAATAATTATGGTTAGATTTAGTAGTATGAAGATTTATGATTTTTGGATGAATAGTGTTATGAATAATAGATTTTCTCTATAACTATTATTCATCCTATATTAATGGTTAAATTAATGCTAGAATTTATTTATAGAGACTCTAAGGAGGTTAGAATTTATGGAAAATTATTTTATGTGATTGTTTTAAGAAAATTCTAAATTTTTGAATTCTGAAGATTTTTATTAGGAGAATAGAAATCAAGGAATTAAGAATTTTTTGGATTTGAGCAAGAGTTGAGCTTAACTAGAAAGTTTTTTAGTGCTAAGAGGTAAGTGTGGATTCCGTTTCATGTGTATGATTTTCCATATGAGAATTTTTGCTAAAGTATATTATATTCATATATATATGTATATGTTATTTATGAATCCAATTTATTGAAACCTTCCTTAAATATAATCTTTGAATATTGATAATGACTTAGTTATTTTCCTTGGACCAAGTTCATTAATAAGCATTTGTTATGCATAATATGATATGTTATTCATATGTTGTGATCTCTTGATCATTTTTAATTATTGTTAAACCAATACTTAATATGTATATCACGAAACATATATTATAGAACGCTTTTCCCAATGAGAGTTAATTCATTGGTCCAATGTGTACAGAGGAAACCTGACTGATAGGGTATAGTATCAGTGTTCCACCTAGAGGAGATCATGAGCTCTAGGCATATGCCTGCACAAGCATATGTGTCACGTGAAGGTAGCAAGGCTACCCAAACATTATGATATGATATCAGTTTTATGTTATGTTTGTTTGATAATGCCATTCTTTATAGGCATTTATGTTCTTAAAAATAATCATGATTTGATATTCATATATGTATTATGAAATGATTGGATAGTGCTACCCTTTGTAAGCATTTATGATATTAATGTATATGTTAAGATTTTTTTCTAGTACCCTGATATATGTTTAAGATTTGCTATTTAAGTATTCTATATATGTTATTCATTCTGATTATTCACATCTTACCGAGTTGAAGGCTCACCACTCTTTTATGGATTTCAGGTTCTAGCTTAGTTCGAGAGAGAGTTAATCCTGAAGACAAAGCTTCTTGATTTCCTTTTCTATAAGAAGACTATTTTATGTAATATTTTTGGATAATAGTTGAATTATATATATGTATTCATGTCTATGAGAAGTATACTCTTAGAAGCTCCATAGATGTGTGTGATGTTGCTTATTCTTTTGTTTCCATGGATGACATTATAGACTTTCCCTTGTTCCATATTGATGTTAGAATTATCTTTTGATATGTAAGGAACAAGAGAAAATATCATATCCGTTTGATGAGATATATAAGATATGGATGTTTGACATTATGCTCGTATGTGTTATATGTTTGATCCAGGTTAACTAAGGGTTCTACTGGTGTATGGTGGCCTTATGCCTACCCTTGCCCTAAGACCGTCGCACCAGTGGTTTTGGAGTGTGACAGAGGTGGTATCAGAGCAATAGGTTTCTTAACCATAAAATAGATAGATAGATGTATGTGTAAGTTCCCTAGCATGAATGTCTAATAAAGATAACTACGGAGTATAGGATTCTGTTTTGTCATGTTATGTATTATTTGGAATAAATATGTGTTAAACTTGTGTTATGAGTCTAAAGTTACTATGTTTTCCTTATTAGTTCAGTGATGCCTACGAGACATGGTCATGGACGAGGTAGAGGATGCGGTAAAGGTCATCTTAGGCAAGAATTACCTTCTGAGAAGGGTTCAGTGGGTAGAGTGAGGTGAGGAGGTTCCTCTAGAGCCACAGGTAGATGTGGTTGGTATGGCTCGGTGATTGGATCAGTTGCAGAGAAATTATGAGGTTTTAGCTGAGTTCATTACTCAGTAAAGAGAACAACAAGTACCTCCAGTACTGGTAGTTTCAGTTGCTCCAGTGGTTCCTCCACCACCACCAGCAGTTGTGCCTTTGGTTGAGGAGATTTCTTTTGAGTGGTTCTTGAAGCTCAAACCTTCTGAGTATAGAAGAGAGGTGGATCCTACAGAGTTTCTGGATGAGATTGAGGAAAAGGTCCAGATTTTGAGGATTTTAAATAGGAGAGTCATAAAGTTTGTTGGCTATTTGATGAAAGCTAAAGCTAAAGATTGGTTTAGGAGAAGTATTCAGGGTAATGCAAATCTTTCTTGGAATCAGTTTAAAGAAAGAGTTATTGAGGAGTTCTTTTCAAAGAGTTATTGAGGAGTTCCTTCCAAAGAGTATGAGGGAGGCTAAAGCTATTGAGTTTGAGAGATTGGTTCAGACTCCTGGTATGACTGTTTCAAAATATATGAAGAAATTCAGCCAGTTGAGTAGATTCGCTCTAGCTTTGGTTCCTACAGAGGCAGCACAGATTCAAAGGTTCCATAGAGAACTCGTAGTTCCGTTGTTTAAATTTCTAACTGCTCTTGAGTTTGACTTATACTATAAGCTTATGGATAAAGCTAGAGTGATTGAGAATAGAGAGATATAGGTTAGATCAAAAAGGGAAGAGAAAAATAAAGCGAAGATTGGAAGTTCCTCTACACAGGTTAGTAGAATGAAGAGTATTGATGTTTCACCTGAGTTTGCTCCTTAGAGCGGATACAGAGAATCTTTAGAGAGATCTTAGCAAAGGTAGACTTCCTCTATACTAACACCTCAGATGAGTTATGGTATTGTCAGTTCAGCACCACTTAGGACTACTATTCCTCATTGTCCTATATGTGGTAAGCTTCATAGAGAAACTTGCCACTTTGGGACAGGTGCATGCTACGGGTGTGGACAGCAGGGTCACTTGCTTAATGATTGTCCACAACCTTCTTTTGGAGCTAGACTTTAGACTTCTCAGGCTTCAGTCCAGATGGATAAGAGAGTTGTTGGTCAGTAGTCCGGCGTAGGCCAAGGTATCTTGGGTAGAGCTATAGAGGGAGGCAGAAGTTCAGGTCAGATAGTTGGTCGGACTGCAGTTCAGACACTTTCGGGCAGAGGTAGAAGGAGAGTATTTGCTTTGACACAACAAGAGATGCAAACTTATAACACTGTGGTCACAGGTATTCTTCCGATCCAAACTTTGAATGCTAGAGTGTTATTTGATTCAGGAGCTTCGCATTCTTTTATTTCGCCTAGTTTTGCTAAGAAGTTGAATATGCCATGTGTACTACTTGAGAATGCTTTGGTTGTATCTACTCCTTTCGAGGAAGAGATAGAGGTTCAACACTTTTATCCATCTTGTGTAGTTAGCATAGATGATAAGAGTTTAGAGTTAGATTTGATTGTGTTGCCAGTGTTTGAGTTTGATGTGATTTTGGCCATGGATTGGTTGTTTAAGTTTTATGTATCCATAAATTGTCATGAGAAGAAGTTAGTATTTAAGCCACCTTCGGGTGAGGAATTTGAGTTTTAAGGGGAAAGGAGTGAGGTACCCTATAATGTGATATCCGCCATTGGGGCGAGGAGATTGATGAGAAAAGTTTGCCAAGGATATTTGGCATACATCCGTGATACTCGCAAGGAAGAAAAAGACTTGCAGCAGATTCTTGTTGTTAGTGAGTTTTCATATGTATTTCATGATGAGTTACCTAGATTGCCACCGAATAGAGAAATTGAGTTTGGTATTGAGTTGCTTCCTGGCACTAGTCCGATTTCTATTCCTCTATACTGTATAGCACCAGTAGAGTTAAGAGAATTAAAGACTCGGTTGCAAGATATGTTTGAAAAATAATTCATTCGACCTAGTAGTTCTCCTTGGGGTGTTCCTGCGCTTTTTGTGAAGAAGAAGGATGGATCTATGAGACTGTGTATCGATTATAGGCAACTCAATAAGATCACCATTCAGGATAAGTATCCTTTGCCAAGGATAGATGATTTGTTTGACCAGCTGCAAGGTGCTAGTTATTTCTCCAAGATAGACTTGAGGTCTGGTTATCATTAGTTGAGGATTCAGAATAAAGATGTGTCTAAGACTGCTTTCCGAACGAGATATGGTCACTATAAGTTTCTAGTGTAGGCTTTTGGATTGACTAATGCGCCAACTACTTTCATGGATCTCATGAATAAGATCTTCAAGCCATTTTTGGACAAGTTTGTCACAGTGTTTATAGATGATATTCTTGTGTTTTCTCAGGGTGAGGAAGAGCATGAAGAACATCTTTGGATGGTATTGCAGATTTTGAGAGAGCATCAATTGTTTGCTAAGCTTTCAAAGTGTGAGTTTTGGCTTGAGAATGTTTGTTTCCTTAGACATGTTGTGAGCAAGGATGGACTCAAGGTTGACCCAAGGAAAGTATATTCCATTCTTAGTTGGCCTAGACCCACCAATATTTTAGAAGTTAGGAGTTTCTTGGGTTTGGCAGGCTACTACAGAAGGTTTATTCAGGATTTCTCCAAGATTGCAGTTCCTTTGACTAAGCTTACTCAGAAGTTAGTGAAATTTCAATGGATGGATACATATGAAGGGAGTTTCCACAAGTTGAAAACTTGTCTCACCACAACACCTGTGTTAGCTTTGTCATCAGGGAAGGAGGTTATGCGGTGTATTGTGATGCTTCGAGAGTAGGGCTTGGTTGTGTGCTTATGCAGCATTGTAGGGTAATAGCTTATGCTTCTAGATAGTTAAGGAAGCATGAGGTGAATTATCTTACTCATAATCTTAAGATGGTTGCAGTTGTCTTTGCATTAAAGATATGAAGACATTATATGTATGGAGAGAAGTGTGAGATCTTTACAAATCATCAGAGCTTGAAGTATATCTTCCAGCAGAAAGACCTAAATCTTAGGCAAAGGAGATGGATGGAGTTACTTAAAGACTATGATTGTGAGATTTCATACCATCCAGGAAAGGCGAATGTGGTAGCGGATGCTTTGAACAGAAAGTCTTTGGGTAGCTTAGCCTATATTCAGGTGAGTAAGAGACCTTTGGTGAGTGAGGTGCAGAGTTTGCATGATGTGGGGATCAGTTTTGACTTGTTAGATGCAGGAGTGCTTCTAGCATGTTTCCAAGTCAAGCCAGTGCTTATTGATCGGATCAGAGAGGCACAAGATAGAGATCCTCAGTTTGTGAAGTTGAAGAGAGATGTGGAAATAAAGAAAGCTCCAGGTTTTGCTTTGATAGATGGCATGTTGAGACTTCGTAGCAGAGTATGTGTTCCAGCAATCGATGGTTTAAGAGATGTGATTCTTAAGGAAGCACATCATTCCAGGTATAATTTTCATCCAGGTGCTACGAAGATGTACCACAACATCTAGAGTTCTTATTGGTGGAGTGGGATGAAGAAGGATGCTGCAAAGTTTGTAGCAAGATGTTTGACTTATTAGCAAGTTAAATTTGAATATCAGAAGCCTTCGGGTCTACTTTAACAGTTTCCACTGCTAGAGTGGAAGTGGGAAAGGATAACTATGGATTTTGTTGTAGGGTTGCCATGGACTTCAAGTGGGCATGACTCGATTTAGGTAATTGTAGATAGATTGACCAAGTCAGCTCACTTCTTGCCAGTTAAGAACCCCTACACAGCTTCTCAGTATGCACAGATGTATATTGATGAGATAGTAAGACTCTATGGGATTCCAATTTCTATTATCTCTGATAGAGGAGCTCAGTTCACATCGAGGTTTTGATAGAAGCTATAAGAGTCTTTTGGGTACTTAGCTTGATTTCAGCACGATGTTTCATCTCCAGAAAGATGGACAATCAGAGAGGACCATCCAAACTCTAGAAGACATGTTGAGAATGTGCATTCTAGATTTTGGAGGTAATTGGGATAAGCATTTGCCTTTGATAGAGTTTGTCTATAATAATAGCTACTATTCTACCATCAAGATGGCTCCTTATGAGGCTTTGTATGGTAGAAAGTGTAGGTATCCTTTGTACTAGGATGAAGTATGAGAGAAGCATGTTGAAGGGCTTGAATTGATTCAGTATACAGCAGAAAAGGTCTCTATTATTAGAGAAAGATTGAAGACTGCTTTCAGAAGACAGAAGAGCTATGCCGATCCTAAGAGAAAAGATCTTTGTTTCATGGTTAGTAACTTTGTGTTTTTGAAAGTCTCACCTATGAAAGGAGTTCTAAGATTTGGTAAGAAAGACAAGCTATCTCCAAGGTACATTAGGCCATTTGAGGTGTTGGATAAAGTTGGAGAATTCTCTTACAGATTAGCCTTGCCACCTCACTTGGACAATGTGCATCCAGTCTTTCATGTTTCCATGCTTTGAAAATATGTTACAGATCCTTCCCATATGTTGCAAGCTCAAGAGGTAGAATTCCAGTAAGACTTAACTTATGAAGAGGTTCTAGTAGCCATCGTTGATCAGATGATCAAGAAGTTAAGGAACAAATAGATAACAATGGTTAAAGTCTTATGGAAGAAGCAAGTTATGGAAGAATACACTTGAGAGAGTGAGTTGAACATGCAAGCTAAGTATCCTCGCCTATTTCAAGTTTAAGGTAAATTCTTTAAATTCGAGGACAAATTTTGTTAAGGGGGGGAGAATGTAACATCTGAGATTTTTTTTGCTTGTATGTATTATGAAATTTTTGTAATGATATATATAAGATTTGTTATGGAATGTTTGTTTTAGAAGTGAGATTTGTTTGTTTTAATTTGAATTTTAAAGTTTGTGTTTGTGCAGAATTTTGTGAATCTATATTCAAGTTTTTAAAGAAAGAATTTGCAATATGTTGTAACCTCATGTGTTTAGTTTAAATAAAAGGAAGAATCGAGACATTTAGACTTCTGTAGCTTAAGATAGAGTCGGTTTAGCATGTACTGCTGAAGTGAATTTTTCAGTTTTTATCATGAACAGTAACCGTATATTCCGAAGAAGTCTTCTTGTTCCAATAATAGATATCAATTTGGTTCTGATATCACATTTATTCCTTTGATACACAAATGTTTTCTGCCATTTTGAATATAATTCTATCCTCTTACCATGGCAATCTAACACTGCATAATGAGCAATCAGCCAATCAATCCCTAATATTATATCAAGCTCCAATATCAGTAATTCTACTAGATTCATTGTCAATATTCTACTCTCAATCTCCATCTCACATCTTATATACACATATTTCACCTTTATACTCTTATCAGTGGATATTATATATAAAAAATATATAAAAAATAACTATACATATTTTAATTTTTAAGTAAATTTTAAAATATTTTGTGTATATAATTGTAAACAAACAGCTAATATATAATTTAATATTTAATTGCTATTTTTATAATTTTGAATTAGTTTATATATATAAATTAAAAAATGTAATATATATAAATTAATTATTAATTAATATTTTTAAAATTTTTACAAAAGTAATTTTTAGATCCAAAAATTATAAATTTTAATTTTGATCAAAAATCAATGTTTAGTGACAAAATTTAAGAATTAGTTGTTGACTTTTAATTTTGATTTACCAAACACTTTATTTTAGCTATTGGACATACGTAATAAGTGAACACTAATTTTTAAAAATCAAATCAAATGGATATTAAATCTCTAATTTGAATCTTATTAAGATCTAGAGAGAAGAGCAAATTATTTTAATTTGAATTAGATAATATTAAGATTGGAAGCGGATAAGTTAAGATTGCATTATTATTATTTTAATTGTTGTTGCTTCTATTTCCCTTACAAAACATTTGACACAAAAGGCCCATGTAAGGGTCTAAAGAGAAGATAAAAAGGTTTGCTTAAAAAGAGGGGGACACTTGTGAGAAACTCAGTTAATCCAAAACTGAAAAAGCTATGAAATGCCATTCCCAATATGCCCCATTTGTTGCATGTTCTCATTTCACTCTGAGGATGATATCTGGCATTGGCAAAGTGACAATGCAATAAAAAACAAGTGTGGTTAGTGAGTTCTGATACAAAGTGAATGAATGGTAAAGGAAGCAGTCAAAGCTAGCCGTTTCAAAGCATATATAGACTTTCTCTCTCTCTCTCTCTCTCTCTCTCTCTCTCTCTCTCTCTCCTTGCACCGAAGACGAAATGGAAAAGTTTTATTTGGGGTCAAAATTAATAGAAACATCAAAAATGAAAATTATTTTTTTTTTTTTAAATTTTTTAATAATTTTTATTTTGAAAAATAATAATTAATTATATTATTCATAAAATATAATTTTAATTATTTTTTATATTTATAGAATAAGAACTAATTAAATAATTTTTAATATTTAAAATTATTTATAAAAATTTAATTTTGGATAGACCAATTAAAATTTAAAAGAATTAATTAAAAAATAAATTAATTATATAAGAATATATGTATAATTTCAAATGAATTGGAAGGTAAAAACTCTTGTATGTCTTCCAGTTATGCCCTTGTTTTCAAAGATGCATGTCAACTTTTATATTCAAAGAAACCAAAACAAACAATAAACAAATGCGCTTATTAGAGATGCTAATGAGTTAAATTTTGTAAACTGAAACCTGTTTAAAAATAAACTTATTCGTCTGGCTACTAGCTCTAAAGTCCGTTTATATATATATATATATATATATATATATATATATATATATATATATATATTTAAAATATCTAATATAAAAAATAATTATAAATTAAAAATATATAAATTAAATATTTAAAAAATATTAAAAAAATAAAAATATATATAATCTGGTTGGATTCGAAGTGAATTTTATCATTATTTGAACCCTTCATAAATTAAAAAAAATGGATATTACTCCTCTTATTTAATCGAACGAAGCGGATATTTCAGGATCAGATATAATTATCATTCATAATGTTTATAATATTATTCAATATCTAATTTAATTAGTAAGAAATATTTGTTTTTTAAAAAAAATTTAAGTTTAAGACTTTTTTATAGTTAGACGTACTATATAAAATAAGTGTGATTTATATCTTCCTTTCAATACTAACATCCTGTGCATATTGGAACAATCTAACTAAGCGGAAAATAAATAAAAAAAGGCTTAGAGTCACACACACACTCCCTATCCCTTTCTTTCTTTCTGCATTCTCTCTTATCCTCTCAATATGGTTACTCATTAATTATCCAATACTCATTATTATTTTTTACCTTTATCATCCTCATGTGTACAATCATAAAAAGTCTTATGCATATAATAAAATAATCAATAGAGCCATTTCTAAAATAAAAAAGCTTCAAATGAAAATTTAGCTGAAATAAAATTTATAAAAAATATAATTATTAATTAAATCACAGCTATTCAACCAATAATAAAAAATTTATCTCGTGGTATTAAAAATATAAGTAATCAAATTGTATTCAATTTTTCTTTTAAAATTTTTTTGAATTCCAATTAAAACTAAATTTATCAAACTGATAAATTATTTTCAGTGCTTGTTGAAAAAAAAAAAGTTATATTTCAAAGTTTATAGAACGAAATAAAAAAATTAATTTTTTATTAGAATTTAAATGGATAACCATTCACAAACAAATTATTATTAGTCAAAATAAAAGGAATATAAAAAAGAAAGGAAATGATATTAATGACCACTGGATGCTGATATTGGAGCCAACTCTCTTTCTATATATCTCTCTCTCTATATAAAATATAAACATGAAAATCTAAAATAGGACCCACAGGTACACAGCACACAATATAAATGTTAGAATCTAATTCAAGAACTTAAATTAGGTAGCTACTTAAAACACCACCCAAAGTCTCAAAACTCAAAAGGCATCATCATCATCACTGATATATATATATATATATCTAGAGAGAGAGAGAGAGTCTCCTCAGTTTCTTTCAACTCCTTTTTAATGGATTTCTTTGTACAAACCCCACCTTCAAATCCTCCCAAAACCCACCTTCTCACTATTGAAACCACTCAACAACACCACCAAGAAATGATCATCATGAGCAACAACAATAATAATAATAATAATAATAACCGCCAATTTCAACAAGAACAAGCAGATGCCCAAGGAAATAAGGCCAAGACTACAACAAATAATTATAATAGCAAGAGGTATATGTTTCTTTTAGTGATAAACTACTTGTGTCTTTTTATAGGTTCAGTCTCTTCCAGTTTACTTTCTAAGTTTTATTTCATTCACAAAGGTTCAAGTAGATGGGTTTCTACATGGGTTCAATCTTCTGGTTTTCCTCTTCTTATTCTCCCCATTTATCTCCCTTATTATCTTTTCAAATCAAACAAAAGAAAACCCTTTGATCGTTTCACTCCAAAAATATTATTTTTATCAATCTTGATAGGTTTAATGTTAGGCCTAAACAATCTTTTATTTTCTTGGGGCAATTCCTATCTTCCTGTTTCAACTTCTTCTCTTCTTTTATCATCCCAACTTGTATTCAACCTCATTCTCTCTATTATAATCGTAAAAACAAAAATCACTTTCCAAAATCTTAATTGTGTAATTCTTTTAACTCTAAGTTCGGTCCTTTTAGCTTTGGGTTCAAGCCATGACAGGCCTAAAGATTTAACTTCAAGAAAATATTTTATAGGCTTCTTTTCTACTATAGGAGCTGGATTATTATTCGCTTTATATTTACCCGTGATGGAAAAAATATATAAAAATGTTGATCGTTATGAAATGGTAATGGAAATGCAGTTAGTTATGGAAATTTCCGCCACCGTGTTAGCCACCGTTGGGATGGCGTTGGACGGTGGGTTTTCAGAAATGAAAAGGGAGAGTGATTTTGTATTTGATAAAGGACCAAAGATGTATTGGATTACTGTAATTGGAAATGTGGTGACATGGCAACTTTGCTTTATGGGAACGGCCGGACTTGTTTTCTTGACGTCCTCGTTGACCGGAGGGATTTGCATGACGGCGTTGTTAGCCATGAATGTTTTAGGAGGAGTTTTGGTATATGGAGATGATTTTGGTGGTGTGAAGGTGGTTTCTACTTTGCTTTGCGGGTGGGGGTTTTGTTCTTATGTTTATGGTATGTACCTTAAAATCAAAGGAGAGAAAGAAAAGGAAAAGGATAAAGAAAAGGAGAATAAAAATCTTGGGATGGAGATGGTTCATGTTGTAACAGCCAACAATGTTTAATGGTCATCATCAAATATTAATGCTGCTTGTTTTTATTTTATGTTTTATGTTTTATTTTTTGGGTTAGTGCTAGCTAGCTATTATATCACTATCAGAATCATATCATGCTTTGAAACAATTAATGAATTTTGATTCAGTAATATTGGAGATGTCTTCGTACTGTAAAGTTCGATTCAGATTTTTTTAAAGTCAAATTTATAAAAAATAAAAATAAGATCATGCTTCCAGCAAGTAATCTATTTATTAACCGCCTAAACATATAGGTTAGATATAGGATGAGTTTGATATCATTTCCAGCAACTATAATGAACATATCATTGTCATTATCATTTTAATTATTCACTATCATTTAAATATAAGGTCAATTTAGTGGAAGTGGAAGCCTTTTATCATTATTAATTAAGTGGATTTATAATAACCCTTTCAGAGCTCACCTTCAGAAAATTATAATATAAAGTAAAAAAGCAAGAGACTTTCACTAAGTGGATTTTACATTATTTAATACCACAATTAATCATTTTAATACTAAATAATTTTTTTATACAATTCAACCCTTTTTTTTTTTTTTTCAAATAAATTAACAATTTCATTTTGCTCTAAAATTAATTGTGCATTAGATTTTCTTCGGGCAATGAATGAGTCATGTCATTTATGATCGATTCAGCATTCAATTAGATAAAAATTTATTCGTATTTAGTTCGTTTTATAAATAAATCAAACTTGAATCTTATATCAAGACTCGATAAATAAATGAACGAAATTTAAATAAATTAAATTCGACTCGATTAAAATCATAAACAATTCGATTATAAGGTTATGAACAGACTTACGAATAACTCAATTAATAGGCTCTGGAACAGATCAAATATTATTATTAATTTAATAATTTTAACACTCCAAAAATATATTTTAATACTTTTATAATTTTTTTAGTAATTTAAATTTGACTAAAATATACATATTTTTAATTTTCTTATATATGCACTTTAAATATTTCTAAAAGGAGAAACAAATTATATATTTAATTACATTTTCAATTTTTAATAAAAGTTATTTTTTATTAGAAAAATTATTATTATATTTTCTTAATAATAAAATATAATATCCATTTACTTAATTTATAAGTCGTATACTATTTAACTGTTAGACTAATTGAGTAGAATAAAAATATAAAATATAAAGGTAAATAATTTGATGATAATATATCATTTTTTTTTTCAAAATTAATACTACGTTACATATTTAAAAAAAAAAATAGATAACTCTTATATATATATATTATAATTATATTTTTTAGTACTATTAGAAATTTAGATTTAGATTTTATTAATATTATATAATTTAATATTTTAATTTTTTAAAATGTATTTTTTATTAATTAATATTTTTGAAATACATGTATTTCTCAATTTTATAATAAGAATTTTTTTTTTATTAATTGGATATTTTTACTATTATGATGGTTTTAAGTATTTTTTATTATACATATTTTATTAAAAATAAATATTTAGGAAATTGATTATTCTTATTAGCTATAAATGAGTCATGTTCAAGTCTAGTTTAATTATAATTTATTAACGAGTTGAGTTTAAATCAAACTCGATTATAATTTATAAATAAGTTTTTAATAAGTCGAGCTTGAGCTCGTTCGAATTTATCTAAAAATTAAACGAGCTTAATTTGAATATGATTTTCAATTTCGATTTAAATCTCGAATTCGAAAAAAAAAAAAAACAAACCGAACATAAGCAATTAAAACTCGACTCGACTTTATTACAATCCTTTTTTTTTCTCTATATAATTGATAGAAATTATCATGGATGGATGTTATTTAAATTTTAGTCATTATTCTCATATTTTATAACTTCATTTCACACCTAAACTATCACAATTAGGGCTTCATATCACACCTAAACTATCACAATTAGGGCATCAATTAGTAGATAATATTGATTAATTTATTTTCTTGTTTACACAAATACACTTAATGAAAAGTGATTCTAATGATAGGAATTGCAATTTTTAGTACTATTTATGTACGAAACTAAAGCTACACACTGCCATTAAAGGTGGAAATTAGTACATCATCAAAATCAATTGGGGCCGTCAATATTAGTATTAATCTTTTCTTCAATTAAAAAGAATAATGAGTAGTAATAAAGTCCATTTACTGTCATATGAGATTGTGGATTAGCAATAAGTGGCTTTAAAAAGAAGGCAATGATTCCATTTATTATATGTGAATCTCCATCTCATCTATAAATATGTGGTATATATTTTTTTAATATTCGATGTGTTTCATATATGTTTATTTAAGGTTTTGATATTTTTCTTAATAAATATTAATGATAAATGGATAAATAAACTATTGGATTGAGAATGATAGTTTTAGTTAGGGTGAGAGTTGGGCTACAACAAAATCTAAACTAAATTCTTTACTAATAAATTTTTTAATATTGTTAAAATAATAATCATACTAATAAAATTGTTCAGACAAAAATTCTTCATAAATGATGCTTAAATTTTAAGAACAATTTTAAAATTAGTTTTCGTGAAATCATCTCATCAAGAGTATATTAAGTTATGTCATTATTAAAAATTTATATATATTAATATAATATAATTTTTTATCAATATATATAATTTTTTTATCATCCTTTAAATTAGTTGATTCAGATATAATAAATACGATCCATATATATATATATATATATATATATATATATATATATTCATAATTATTAAAAAATAATATTTAAATTTAATAAAATAAAAATAAGTATATTGAAATTTTTTAAAAAATATATTCAAACTATGTGAAAAACACGAGTTCACTAGTTAGTACAATAATCATATATTTTGATTTGGTATTCAGTTATAACCAAATTAATAGAATGAGTATAATTTATGACTCATATTATTATTAATTAAATTTATTATAACTAAATAACTGAATGAGTATAATTGAAAATTATATATTTGTAACAAAAAATTTATTATAAACTATATATTACTATTAAAAATTATAATTTATATATTAATTAATAAAAACTTAATTAATTATGCTTCTATTTTTTAGGTAACAAAATTAATAATCGAAAATTGAGTTTTTATAAATCAATAACAGACCATATAAAAATCTAAATTTGTTCCTATCAAAATAATATATTAATTAAAAGGCATCACACATCAAAGATTAGCCGTTTTTAAAATTATATAATTTTAAAATAATATATTAATTAAAAGGCATCACACATCAAAGATTAACCGTTTTTAAAATTACATAATTTTTACATACTGAAATATAATTTAATAATAAATATATATTTTTCTATATAATAGACTTGTAATCGATTTTTTTCTCTTTAATATATAATTTAAAAAAAAATACATAATTTTTTTTAATTTAATTTTGATTAATATCTTGATAATAATTCCATTGTTATTAATAAAGAGTTTATCCAAGTACAGTGGAAGATTAGTCATCTTCACTAGAAAAGAAAATGGGAGGCAATGAATAGGTTCTTGTGATTGAAAGAAAGTAATCATGAACAAGAAAATGCGAAAAGAGCTATGATTAGAAACTTACCAACATCTTATAAACAATATTATGATTCTAAATCATTTTAATTGGTTTTGCTATAAATTTGCATGAAAAGGATTTCTCATTGGAGAGACTTGGCTTCTAGAGGTTCCCACTTCAAGAAATCAAATGATTAATACTTATTAGTGGCCAAGGTTTAGCTAACACATGGGATTTCTTCTATGGTACCTACTAATTAATTAACTCTCTTAATTATTTATTTACCTATTTAATTATATATAATTAATCTACAAGTATATAAATGAATATAAGAAATCATTACCATAAATTAATCCCATCGATTTATAAAAATTGATTAAAATAAAACTATTAAGGAATTAATACCTCTGTATTTAAGTCTCATCAATAATTAATATTTTTTTTATTAATTAAATTTTAATTAGAAATTTAAATTCACAATATCACCTCATGTAGATGATTATGATATCACAAAGTCAAAACTTATTTATAATAACATCCATCTAATTTGAAAATTATGACAATCAATCTTGGTGAAAGACATACGCATATCTTGGTGAAAGACACACACATAAAGTTAACATTATATTTTAATCTAAAATATTAAGATATTGGATTTATGGTCCTACTCATATATACATCTATTTTTAATCCTATATATTTTTAACAGGACGATAATATTAGACACGACACGAATCCAAAACAAAATTAATGAATTTGAATTAAGAATTATCGTATTAAATTTAATTTTATGTCAACCCGTTTGTAACACGAAAATAATTGTGTCGTGTTCGTATAACTTGCTAATCCAAAAATAACACACTTAACCCATTAATATGTATATATAGTATTGTGTTAATATATTTAATTTATTATATTTATGATTTATAAAATATTTATATTTGAATATTATTTTTAATATTCTTTATAAATTGATATCTAATTATATTTTATGTAATAATATAAATTATAGGAATTAATTTAGCAAATTTGATAATTTTTAAATATTAAAAAAAAATTAATTTAAAATTTTAAACATATTATTTGTATCATATCGTGTTATCCATTAATTAGGTGGATTGTATTTGTGTTTAAATTTGAAACACAATAAATTAATCATATTGTATTCATATTGACTCTTATCATATCATTAGTATATGTTAACACGACTCGAATACGATCCTTTAATACGAATTATCACCTCTAATTTTTAATTTAGAATTTCATACACTTGAAATCCAAATAATCTTTTTCTTAATTGTGAACTTCTATATTTGATTTAGGTTCCCCTTAAGCGAAAGCATGAAGGCACGTCGGTAATTAATAACTTGTTCTTCCACGTGAAGAATGTAACTCATAGGACCTGAATATCATACAATAATTATTCCTACAAAGCCAATAACTCTATTACCATTTGTTGGAATCAAGAAACCCATTTAATTGAGAGATTATCATAATAAACTTTAGTAAGAAACATATTTACAGAGTTTGACACCATACTCTAACTCAAAATTTTAAAATATTAAATTTATAAATTATTTTCATATATATATTTTGCCTTAATCTCATATATTTCTAATATGAAATTTCACACACTTGAAATCTTAACATATTTCTTTTTAATATTGTAAACAAAATAATATCTTAATTACGAAATCAAAAGTATGGTATAGTATAGTAGTTTAAATGAAAATTAAATCATTTAACAAATGAATTAAATATATGAAACAAATCATGCGATTTGTTACCTAATGCACAAAAAGTAGATTTTCCTTTTAGGCCTTCCTTTCTTTTTCCCTAGTCCTAGAGCTCTTCCTCATCTAAATTAATGCTAGATATCTAAATTAAACTATTGATAATGTTTAATTAGTTGGGCATTAATATTGGAGTTTGATTACTTTGTCTCCCCAACTAATATTTTTTTATCAAGAATAATCAAGTTGTTGATAAGCTACTTTAACTTCCTATCTTTTTTGATTAATTTTAGTGCTATTAGTGGGTCACATATAAAATGAAAGAGGATCATAAACTACACAAATTGGAATTTTAAAGCATAAAAACAAAAGGGGAGAGGTAGATCTTCCTTTTTGTTATAGTTTAATCAAATCCAACTAAAATGCAACCCCATTTTTGTCATTGCTAGGTGCTTGATTAGATGATGAGTTTCCCATATATATCCAAGAGAGAAGATGGAACTCATCATGAAGTAGGCATATCATGAAGTAGGGATAATAATCATTATCTAGGTTTACTGTATTCTTGTTATAAATTATATTTAAAATGAGGAAATGATAATAGATTGACATACTTTCATACTTTCTCAATTCAATTCTTGATCATTGAGTTAATTGAACAACTCATTCATGTTGAAACAATATAAGGGCAACGTTATCAGAACCAAATAGAACAATGAACTGTAAGAAAAAAAATTTAAGATTGATCAATTCTTGGTTCAAAGATTGAACGACTGATTTTTTCTAAATAATTAAATAATGTAAAAATATATTTATATGTATATATATACACAAATATATTTATAATTTTTTTTATATTTTTATAATTTCAAATTTTAAAAATTATTAAATTAAGTTATTCTGAGACAAATTATTAAATGAATTTAAATATATATAAAATAATACAATATTTATATTGTATTAGAAATTAAAATTTAATACAATATTGTAACACCTCAAATTTTTTGATAATTACAAATAGGACATCATAATTAGTATAGTTGATTATATAATTTTTAATTAGACAGTTAAATATAAAATAACAATTTAATATCCAAAATAGACAGTTAAAGGTAAAATAACAATTTAGTATCTAAAATTTAAATTTTATATCTAAATTATATAATTAAACTTAGAATTTTACTAAATTAATTATGAGACCTAAAATTTATATGACAAATAAATTATGAAAATTAGTAGTACCTAAAATGACTTTTTGGACCAAAGTATAAATATTAAAACTTTTGGGATCAATTTGTATATAATGAAAGTTTGGGGGTCAAATCATGAATATCAAAATTACCTAAAATATCTAATAAATCTAAAAAAATTCTAAAGTGACTTAAAAATTTCCTCTTTCTTCTTCTTGGTGGCTAAAACCTTCACCCAAACTTCCTCCTCCATTTTCTTCACTTCTCATCCAAAAATTTTCCATCTAACCTATATCGAATTTAATTCTAATTAAATTTATATCAATTTTAAAGTCTAAATACTTAGTAGCCATCAAAATTTCTATCAACAACCATAAGAAAATCCAAATTCATCAAAGGGAGCTAAGTTGGGAAAATTGAAGATTTTGAGGTAAATGATTTATTTCTTATTTCTATCCATTAAATATGATTAGTATAATTGATATAGATGATTAATTGTAGAAATAGAAGCATATATTAAATTGTAGATTGAATTAAATTTGAAATAGGATTATGTGAAAAATCAAATTTCTATATAGATGAGTTTAATTCAAATTGAACTTATAAGTCTTTTTACATTAAAGTGAGTCTAAAATATATGAAATTTATATTGTAGAAGCAAAGGAAAGGGAAGTTGATGATGGGAGCTTATTAGGAGGAAATTGAAGTGTTAATGGTGTTTTGGTTCAAACAACTATTAATGTGAGTTATAAGTGTATTATTATGCATAAAAATTACTCCATTCAAAATTTTGAAATATTTTCCCTAATTTTCCCTAAAGTGGCCAAATGCTTCATTTCCTTGAATTTTTGTTATGAATTTTGTGTATAATTAGCTTATTCCATTTGAACTTTGAATGAACTTGATTCTTGAATGCCTAAATTAAATTGTGTTCTTGAAGATTGATTATTTGGTGTAGGCAAAGTTACCCCAAAACCCTACCTACTACTTATTAAGATTATGCCTACAATGTGTTTGTAAAAATACCTCGATAAAATCAACTTTCAATCAAGCAAGTATTTGACCTATAGTTTATTATCATTTGACACTTGAATCCCAATGGAACTTAAACCTAGCTTAACTAATTGACATTGATCTAATTTCATGCAAAATCCCATACTTGGTTATTATTATATTGATATTATAAACCTTTATAATGACCTAGTGTGTCCATTGAATTATTGATTGATTTGCTATAATTTTCCATGAATTATTGATACCTTATGTGAACTTAATTACGTCTTAAAACTTCATTGTCTTAATTATGTCTTAAAACTTCATTGTAGTCATATCTTAAGACATAATAAAACTACCTTCCGATAGGGTAGTGGGTAAATACCATCGGCAATGTGCACATTGAATTAATTTTTAACCCTAACTAGGAAATGTTAAATTATAGCCATAAGATCTAATCAACCTTATGTCATTTCACGAGTTTAAACTACTAAAAATATAGCTAACGAGATTTATATGAGTACGAGACCCTATATATATTGTGTTTTATTTTCCTTTTATACAACCTATTTATTGAATTATATGACCTCAATTACCTTACTTATTTATTTGCTACTTGTTTTCTTTGACATGAATACTTGGTGAATTATTCATTTCCTTACCTAGCCTATATGTATAATAATATATTTGTAATTCACTGAGTAGTAATAGTCATTCCTTTAGTGGATTGACATTTTTTAGGTTCGAGGTAAATAGTAGCGATTCCAAGGTCTCATTCTTCATCAAAAGAACCAAACTTCCTTGCTATGTAAATATCTTTAAACACGACTCTTTTATTATATATATTAGAAACTCCATGGTTAACTAGACTAGTTAGTAAATATTGTTTATGATATGAAGATAAATAATGTAAATTAATTAATTAGCATGTTATGGATTATATAATTAAATGTTTATGATAATTTAAAATATGAGAAATATGTGTCGGAGTTGATTTATAGGGGTTCCATAGGCATTGGTTGTGTAGGCGGGTCTCACAACCTAAAACCGTCATGTTCCATTTTTGAAACGTGACAAATATTTATATTTTGCCAAACAAAAGTATAAACATCCGTAATGGTATGAGAATGGTATTATATTTAAATATAATAACAAAACTTGGTTCATGTTATTAAGCAAAAATGCATTCTGAAAGTTTTAAGCTTTATATTATTTATTTATTGAACCCATAAGATTTTATTTGTCCACATTATTTTTATATAGTAAAAAATAAAACTGATGAGATATTATGTAACAATAATATATAAGTTATTAAAATGTTATATAAATTTTAAAAATTATATATATATATATATATATATTTTTGAAATGAACGATAATATAATTGCAAATTTGACAACAACACATCCATGAGAAACAATGGGGGCACAGGACCTCAGCGATTGAGTTCTGGTATAGAATTAGTTGCCCTTGCTAAGGTATGAGCAATTTGATTTGTAGATCTCTTAACAAAATTGATTCTTACATTATTAATTTGCTTGCTAATTTCATAACAGTCTTCAATAATCAACCCTAAGAGTGAATTCCTCTGCTACGGATTGTTAACAGCTTGCACCACAACTTCAACATCTAACTCGATAATGATATTACTAAAATTAAGGGATTTGATACAGCTCAATGCCTCCCTTTTTCCAAGCCCTTCTGCCACTTTTAGGTTTTGAATACCATACCATATTCTTGCCATAGCTCCCACAAAATTACCAGCCTGGTCCCTCATTACACATCACATTCCTATTTTCTAAGAATTCAAAAATATGGCAGCATCAACATTAACCTTTTGCCATCCTTCAACTGGCTTCTCCCATTAATTCAGCAAGTTCCCAATATGTTTTTGTTGCATCTGAAAGTTTAGCATCATTTTATGGGCCTCCTGCCACTGAGTTAAGGATGACATTACTATATTTAAAATCAGGTGTGCTTATTGGCCATGATTATTCCATATCACCTAGTTACGGTTCATCCATAAGCTCTATCATAGAAGCTATATTGCACTGCTCTATATAACAAATTATTAACACCATTCTCAACCAATCTGCAAAACTGAGAACATTACCTCTTATAACATCCACCTGAGGAGTTCCAACACTTCTTAGCCAACTGACAGTCCACCAGCACATGTAATACATTTTCCATATCATAAGAACAGATGGATGTAATACCCTATAAATGCATAACAGGTTTAGTGAATAAAATTCTCAATATATAGATTAAAATCATCAAAATAATCAATAATAATTTTAGAAAACCAGTTAGAGCGAAAACGGGAAAAATTTTCGGAAAACGTCGGTACCGATATCGCTGCAGTAAAAATAGCGGAACGGATGACGGATGAATTTTTGACTTTGGATTAAGGATAATTGATAAGTAATATTCATGTGTGAATACAGTAAAAAGAAATTTGAGAAAATATTACAGAAC